>VXAA01007285.1:400454-435562 GCA_013399115.1 Anseranas semipalmata
TTTTTTTTTTTTCCTGCTTATATTGGTTAAGCTGCATTTGTGGAAAGCTCCTGTTCGGCCTCTGCTCACCTTATATTCATTATTGTAAACACAGGTGTGGAGAAAACAGCACAGATTTTTGGGTCTTTGAGTAAATCTTTGAAGCATTTGCAGTGAGAGTGTACATTATCCTTTGGCATGAAAAAAATGTTTTGATACGAATGGTAGGAGGTGGCAATATTTTATATTACTGGAATAGTAGTTTTCAGTAGTGCCTCACATGAACCTGCAATAATTTAGATCAATGCATTCAGGCTTTAAGTTTGACCTGTACCTTCAGTCTTTATTTATATTTTAGCTTGAGATTCAGGACTGTGCTTGAACCTACTCACTGGTGCTTATAAATTAACCCCCACTTTGTGAGAGTGCGTGGCTGCCTGGGCAGGGAAGCCAAGGCTGAGGCTGCTGTGGGGGGACCAGCCCACATTCAGGCTGAGCCTTAAAGTGTGGAAGTGGTATACCCTTTTCGGACTACTGGGCTTTGGGAGCTTGTCTGTCCATACTCAGACACAGATATTTTAAAATGGCAGCATGCATCTTAGCACTTGTATTTCCCCTTTTCATAGAATCATAGAATGGTCTGGGTTGGAAGGGACCTTAAAGAGGTAAGTGATGAGTACTTCACTTTTTCAAGTAAACAACTGTTCTTTTTGCAACTTAGAAAGCCTACCATTTATTCATTCATCTTTTTGCAATGGCCTTAGTGTTGGGATTTACCTAAGGATTATTGTCTCAGTTTACAAGAAAGACCAATTTTTGTTAAAGATGTTTTCCTAGAGAGAGCATCATTCATTAATTGGGCAGAGGGTGTCTCTGAAAGGCAGAAGTTGACTGTTGCTAACCTACTTTGATAAATTTCTGTTTTCATTTAAAAAAAAAGTCTAGCATCCTGGAATTTGCGGGGCCTTATGGTTGTAGCAATTGGAGTCTTTCTGCAGCACAAATTCAGGGCATCAGGGATGACAATTTGACCAGGATCCAATTCTGCAGTATTTCTCTTATCAACAGACTGTCATAGGCAACTAGGACAAAAAAAAAAAAAAAAAAGCTGTGTTCCCAGGACTAATCCTATAACCAATGAAGTCAACAAGAACAGAATAAAGTCACGTATCCTTCCTTTTTGGGTGTGAGTGATGGACGCTGGAGAAGTAGGTTTCTCTGAAGTCTTTGACTTCCTGCATTGTGTCTGTTATTTGCTTCGAGCTTGTGATAAAGAAGTAATATGAAACTTGGCACTGATTTTTCTTGGTATCTGTGTCTCAAGTATTGAACCCAGCCAGAACGTCATGAACATCAGTTCTAGACAAGGATTTACATATCATTTCTTCAAAGACCAGTGTTGAGGATAGGAAACTTTTAAGTGGATGGGTAAAAACAACCTAATCCTTTAAACAGCAAATGGTAAAGAAATGTTCTGTGGAAGAATCTGACAAAGGCTGTAGGTCACCCAAACCTTCCTGCAAGCGTAGTTTGTGCCAACAGATCCTTGAATTTTACTTTTTCCTCATAAAACTATGAAAGGAAGTTCAGAAAAAGGCCTTTATAACCAGCACCTAGGGAGGAGTTATAAGCATAAATAATGGTATCCAATGTTGTTCAGCTCATCATGGCTTTTAAGAAGAAGAGTAGTGATGCATGTCTATAGTGTAGGAGGCTTGGGGCAAATCGTTGAACACACAGGAACGTTAGTAATAGGTGGCCTGGATTCTAGGTGTTGCTTAGCTTTTGTGGGCTTAAATCCATTCTTACCACCTTCCTAAGTTCACAGACTGACCTTCATATACAGCACTTTACGTAAACAGCAGCTTAGGCAGAAATAAGACTATGTGAGTTCTACTCAAAAAGTCAAAAGTCACTTTAAAGAATGAGATTTGGGTTTCTAAGACATTAAGAAACTCCTGAAAAGTTTATTCTCGGCATAGTGGTAGCCAGCTTCAGAGTCATCGATCTTTGCATCAGAAATACTTTTGACCTATTCGCTTTGTAGCAAGTATGTTGAAATCTTGCTGCTGAAAAATACAACTTTCACCAGTGCATAAAAATTATGTATATACAGTCAAAATGTGTTGCTTCCATGTCTTCTTGGTATCTGAATTTTCAATAGTGTATGTTTTGAGATTGTCCATTTATAATCCCTATGGAGAAAGTTATCAAAACTCTCAGCTTAGGGTATTCTTGTGTGAGATTAACAGCTTTCTTTTTCTTTAGGTAGGAGCATTTAATGAACAATGGGCTAGTAGGACAGGAGTTCTCGAGCATTAAAGTGATTGTGACTGACAGTTAAAAAATTACAGGTGCAAAGTTCTTAGACTCTTTATCTGCCAATGAGATTCAATGCCAGCTGGATAGATAATATTGAAACCTGAAGATTTCTTTGAAGATTCTTGCTTTTCCCCCAGTGACATATGTTCTGTCCATAAATAAATGCTTTTCTTTCAGGCATCTTTGCTTTCAGAGCCTAAAGCTGCAAGTGACTCCTGAGAATAACATTTGTTTTTCACAAAGACCCTTTATTTTAGTGGGAATGTCTCTGCAGGAGGGCTGACATAGAAGGTTCCTGCAGCTGTAAGTACTGACTGTGCTCTAAAGCCCACCTGATACCAAAGTCATTACCAAAGCTTGAAGTTTTTGAAGCTGGATTCTGAGGGAAGGAAGTATAATGTTCCTTGTTTCCTTGGAGCCCTGGTCCAAAGCTGGCTATCACAGTTTCTACAAAAAGGGGCTAGAAACTTTCTTTGTCATTTTAAATTCAGATGTCTTTGTGCAGTAGAATGTTAACCTTGAGACTGAAGCAAAGTACATCACAAGGAAGTGAATGCGGTGCTTTGAAAAGCACAGATGCCAACATAGGAAGAAAATTTCTACTAAAGCTAATAGAACAAGAAAAAAAAAGATTTATATTATGATTTGTTAGCAAAAATACTAACAAAGATGTTACTGACACATACCACTAGGTTCTTTTATCCTATGGATGCCATCTGTAATGGCAGTTTCAGGCTCCTCAGGAGAGCTGAATGCAGAATATGTGTTTTTGTCCCTTAGATGTACACCACTAGTATTCTAGTAAAGGAGTGTCAAGAAAAAGAAATAAGAAACGTTATGGGAGATGAAAGAACATACACAGAGAAAAGATTCTGTCTTCTCTTTTCTGCTGTCTTTTCCTTCTTTTCTCCTTTACTTTCCTGCTGCAAGTCCTTTACAGAGGGAGAAAAAAAACCATCCAGTTTTCAACATACATAAGTGGGTAATATTTTAACTTAACTGGTAGATAAGGTGCACAGAAAAAGAAAATCCACATGCAAGATGCACAGACATCACTGTACTGTGAGTGTTAGGACTGGGGTTAAAGGAACTGGGGATAAGGAACTAGGGTTAAGACCTTTGGCCTCTGCCAGGGTCAGTGCTGGGTTCCCTGCAGTGAGAGAAGAGGGCTGACAACTGGTAGTCAGTGTAAGAAGAGGTCAGTTCAGCTTCCAAAGCAGAAGTAGGAAGGTAGATGGTTGCATTTGACTAAGCTGCCAAAGAGATAGGGTTTTTTGGTTAGCAGAACATGGAAAATTAGAGACAGGAAAAGCACTGAAGCAACACTGGGGCTGCATGTTCAAGAAAGAAAATGCTAAGCAAGAAAAGCAACATTTGTAAAGTCAAGCAGAAAGTGTCCAGTTACAAGAATAGTTGAGAGACAGACAAATAACAGGATATGGCTGGTAGAATAAATAGGCGAGGAGTCCAAAGGCGTTTCCATGAGTCACTGCTGGGCTACGGTAACCAAAATGGCACAGAGAAATGATTCAAAGGGATGCAAGGAAAATGGATGCAGAAGGAATAGAAAGGAGGATAAAAGCTTTGTAAGGCTGAGGAGACAGGGAAATGGATGAGGTGGAATGATGTCATGGAGAGATACCTCTCTTGGCCAGACGTGCGGAAAATTGAGGTACATAGATTATAGTTCTGTTTATGGTCCTCTGCCAGCAACTGCTTGTTTACAGCACTGAGGGTTAAGATGACAGCTGTACCTTAATATGACAGGAAACCTTATTTCACAGGAAGTCTGATTGGTCTGGCAAGGGATCACGTCTGGTAGCAATGGAGGTCTGAAGAGCCTTTTCAATCTAGCACACATGTGAAAAGAACAAAAGTGGGAAAAGAAGAATATATCTTTCTTTTCCAGATTTATGATGCTGGAGAAGAACGATCTTTCTTTTTTTTTTTTTTCCAAGAATCATTGCTACATGCTGGTGAAAGCAAACAAATTCAAACAGACCACTTGGAAATCAAAGCATATTTTAAAATGAAGGATTGGGTTTTATCCTCACCAGGAGTATATGCTGTAATGAACCTGAGCCCACTGTTACCATGTAAGTGTTTGAAATGAAATAAACAGTTTTCTGACCGAATGGCTATCCCCATGGCAATAGGAGAGGATCTTGTACATTGAAGAGTGAAAGGAATGAATAGATGAGGAGGAAGCACAGTAGATCCTGACACAGCCCAAGGTACAGCATGTATCCTTAGAACTGTGCTGTGAAGGATAGATGCAGAAGGAACAGTCCCTGTATTTCCAGGGTTTATCAGTAATATGAGACAGGACTACTCTGCAAGTCGAGCAAGGACAAGAAGAATTTTTGTTAATTTTAGAAGCACTGGGATTATTGTGTCTGGAGCATTAAAGGTGCATTATTTAATGAGTGTCTAAAATTTTTATTAACTCCTCTTCTGTTACATTTATTTTGTATCCCATAGCTCAAAGACAGCCTGGATAGTTACCAGGATAAACTTTAAAGCCAACGGGAGCTGTGCCTACTTATTTCAGGGCTGGAAGGAACTCTCTAGCTCCAGCTCTAAACTGAATAACCCTTGCAAACCTGCAGCAGACCTTTGCATGAATTACAGATTTTTTTTCAGTTCTGCTGTAAAACAGGAAATGAGAAAGAAAAATGTCATTGGCACCAACCAAATTCTAAGTTTTGATTTTGGCGAGAGCAAAAAAAAAAAAAGATGTTCTGACACAGAATGTTCCTATTTGGCACAAACAAAAACATTAAGGTATTTGGAAGAAAAGCCAAAGAAATAAAGCATTAGCTTCATAAAATATGATGTGGCAATTTCATGCGTTTTCTGCATACGTTCAGGGATCAGATTTCTCACCCAAGCTCTGACAGTCTGAATTTTTTCCTCTCCCACATGCCCCATATCCTGGCAGAGCACCCCACTCTCTAGACTGGCAGGCTAACGCTAGGTTGAGCTTTCTCTCTAATTCCTGTTGATATTCTTACATTCCGTTAGGGAAAAAAGTTGTATATATTCTTTAAATCACAGAGTGGAAGTGAGAACAACTTGTTTGCTTGATTTTCACCAGAATGGTAAGAAATCAGGTTTCAGTTCCCTCAGGCAGAAAATGGAACTTAATTTGCATCTCTAGTATCCTGCATATTCCTGAAAAATCGTGAAAAGCTGTGGCTCTTGAACCCTTGTGTGACTGGGAAATATTACGCCTTTCCCTATTGTTCTGGTGTTGAGTGTCTGGTTCGTAAAGCAAATAAACCAGCCCACTTAAAACTGTTCAATATATCTAGATTGAGTATATTACTTGAATTCAGGCTGATCAAAAGCCTAGTTTTACCAATTATTATTCATTGAAAAAAAATTTACCACGCTAGTGTTGGGGACTCAGTAGCCCCTTTGTAGCCTAGTCTCCCCAGATGATCTTTACAAATCTCTCCAAGTTCATATTCAATGTGGAACACCCTGCTCGTGACCTCTCCTTCCCTCTCAAAATTCTCTCTCACAATAAAAAAAGGGGAAAGGAAGATGATGGATTTTCTTCTCCCATAAGCAAAAGTATCTTCTGAAGTAATGTATTTTCCCAGGTTCTTTTAGCCTTTTAACTGTTAGAGAAGCTAGAGTATGCTACCCTACCACAGGGACATGGGCAGGCTGTGGTAAGATGTCTCATGTTTTAAGATCACTGGACCATCCTAAATTGACATATATTTATAAAAACAAAAAATGAAACAGTAATTGGCTTGGTCTTAATTTCCTTCACAATTAGCACAGTGAGTTACACATTCAAATTTAAAGGCAGAAGCTGGAAATAAAATGATAAGTTCTGATAGTGCTGTATGACAGCTTTGGATACCTCAGTGGAAAGAGACATCCCCCAGCAATACTTGCTTGTGGGGATCAGTATGAACATTTGTTTTAAATTGCCATGAAGGATGTGAAACAAGAACTTAGAAATCAATGTCATCATCTTACTTCAGATGGCCTTTGGTCTGTGAAGGTTTTTCACTGAAAGCAGTTTAGCTACAGGAGAAAGCACAAATGGCTGCCCTTGCAAGCTTTTCATGGTGATGCATATATATGATGCAAAAAAAAAATAATAAGGTTACAAAGTCAAGCAGTCTAATGGGATGAAAAAGCAAATTCACAGAATCATAGGATAATTCAGGTGGGGAGGGACCTGCTAAGTGCAACCTCCTGCTCAAAGCAAGGTCAGCTAGTGCAGCAGACCAGATTGCTCAGGGTTTTAGGTGGGTCTTGAAAATGTGCAGTCTCTGGGAAACCTGCTCCACTGCTGGACTGTCCTCACATCAAAAGTTTTTCTTTCCATCTAATCTGAACTTTTCTTTTGCAATTTAGGTCCTTTCTCTCTCATCCTGCCTGACTCTGTCATCTTGATGACCTCTTCACAGGCCCTGGAAGGCTGCTGGTAGGATCCCCTTAAGGTTTCCCTTAATTAACTTAAAGAAACTTAATTAAATTTTCCTCTTCAACTTTGTTTTAGTTTCCTCGTATATATGCATATGGCATATGCTATGATAGAGTCTCTAATTACCTGAACAAATGCTACTTCTTTCACTAGATTTCATTCTCATTTACTAAAAGGATGGATGACATCTTACTTAGAGGGTAGCAACTCATTAAATTTTTATTCTGCTTTGTTCTGCATGTGATCTCATTTCTAGTTTACAGCACACTCTTAAAATTAACCCCCTAAAGAGTTTTTTCTCATTATCATTAATTCCCTCACAGTTTTCTAAATAGTATTGACTGTGAGACTTGTGTGGGAATTGGAATTTGCATTACAAGGAATCACATAGAATAGCCTTGTATTTTTAATTTCTGATTTAGACAACAAAGAAAAATAATCCAGCAAAACATTTTTAAATTAGGAATTGACCCATATAAGTGGAATAACTCAGATTGAGCAAAGCACTAATTGTTAAGTAGCATGATTTGTTTTCACTGTTTCATAATTTCAAATACCAGGTGGCCTGAAGGTATATTATGCTTATTTTACAAGTAGAAAATTGAAGCACAGAAAAAGAAAGTTCCAGAGTACCCATATCTTTTGTAATTCTAAACTGAAACACCTGAGAATGTGTCTAAACAGAGAATTTTAGAGTCCTGAGCCCTTGTGCCCTTCCAAATAATGAGGTGAACAGCTATGAACCCTAAGGAGATTATTAGGCTCTAGAAAGAGAGTGGAAGGGACCTGAGTCGTCTTTGTTAGTCTGTGAGGGTCTAAACAGGGACAAGCATCTTGACTTAATTAAATTTCCAGCTGTTTTGGAGGACTGAGTGCAGTTCATACATTTGTTGGGAAGGAGAGCTGCCAACAGTTGATGCTCTGCTTACAAGTCCAGCACAAAACCAAAAATAACTGAGGGTTTTCTGATTTGGCTACCCTGCTCCCAGTGTGCAGCAATAGACACAACAGTTTGTGGAGAACAACACACAGAAGGACCCAGCGTATCTGCTCAGAACAGCATCTGCAACTTCTACAGTGGTGGTGGTGCATGGCAGGGCATGTTTCCCAGCTCCTCAGGAGCACCTACCCCTGCACATCAGAGACCTCATCCCAGAGTGAGTTCCCAAGAGTGGATGCAGCTCTGCAGCCAGGGGCTGTAAGGACATCCAGGGCCTCTTAACAGGTGCCAGGGCAGACAGACTCCTTTCTTGTCCATGCCACCAAGTAAGGAAGCTGCAGGAGTGGGTCAGGAGTCTGTGCATCTTTAGGGATGGCAAGCGGGCAAGTGACTGGAACTTCTCCAAAACCCTGTAGGAACCAGATTCTGAACCCTCAGCTACACTGAAGAGAGGGAGGCAGAGTGTGTGCCTATGTTTCCATGAAATGGAGACTCCTGTGGTAGCAAAGGCTGGTTGCTGATTACTTCAGGTACCAGGAGGACAGCTCCTGCCCCACCTGCAGATCTGCAGCCCCAGGAGGGGGCTCAGTGCCCTGGTAACAAGGCAGGGGCTGACAGCTGGGTCCACGAACCCTCCAAGCCAGCGGCACCTGAGCCCTTCCCAACACAGGTAATCGAGGAGCAAATGAGGAGAGACACTATGCTGGACCTGATACCTACAAAAAAAAGAAGAATGGGTCAGGGGTGTGAAGTCTGAGGGGCAACCTTGGCTGCAGTGACCATGAGATGGTGAAATTTAGGATCCTGAGAAGAGGGAGCAAGGCAAGGAGCAGGATCCCAACCCTCGATTCAGGAGAGCAGACTTTGGCCGGTTTCAGGGATCTGCTTTGAAGAAACCCATGGGATACAGTCCTGCAGAGAAGAAGGGTACAAGGGTCAGTTCTCAAGGATCACCTCCTTCAAGCTCAAGGCCAGCCTTTCTTCATGTGTAGACAATCTAGCAAAGGTGCCAGGAGTTCTGCATGGATGAACAAGGAGCTCCTCACAAATCTGAAATATAAAAAGGAAGTGGATGCAGGGACAGGTCACACTGGAGGAGTATGGATAGAGACATGATTTGGGTGTGCAGTGATGGGGTTAAGAAAGCCATAATCTGCATTGAGTTGAATCTGGTGAGGAATGTGAAGGAAAACAAAAAATGCATCTACACTTAAAACAGCAGCAGAAGGAAGACAAGGGAAGATAGTAGGCCCACTGCTGAATGGGGGATGTGGCCTGGTGATGAAGGACATGGAAAAGTCTGATGTACTCAATGTCTTCTTGGCATCAGTCTTTAGTGGTAAGAACAGCCTTCAAGTATCCTAGTCTCCTGAGATCAGTGGGAAAGTCTGGAGCTACAGGGACTTACCCATGGTGGAGGAAGATCATATGAGGAAGTATTTAAATAAACTGGACATGCATAATTCCATGGGACCTGACAGTTTGCACCCATGAACGCTGAGGGAGCTGGCTGATGTCATTGTGAGGTCACTCTCAATCTTCGAACGGTAGTGGTGATCGGGGGAGATTATTGATGACTGGAAGAAATGAAATGTCACTCATATCTCAGAAAAGGGCAAGAAAGAGGATTTCAGGAACTACAGGCCTGTGAGGCTTGCCTCGACCACTGGGAAGATCTTGGAACAACTAGTCCTGGAAATCATACCCAAACATCCAGGTCAACGGGATCATTGGGAGTACTTGGTATGAATTTATGAAGGGGAAGTCATGCCTGACCAACCTGACAGCCTGCCATGTCTAGATGACTGGTTTGATGGATGAACAGAGAACTGCTGATATTGTTTATCTTGACTTTAGTAAGGCTTTTGACACTGTCTCTGATAACATACACAAACTGAGGAAGTACAGATTAGATAAGAGGGCAGTGAGGTAAATCAAAAAAAAACTGGCTGAATTGCTGGGCTGAAAAAGGTTGTGATCTATCTCTGACACTAAGTCCAGCTGGAGGCCTGTCACTAGTGGTGTACCACAGGGGTTGATACTGAGGTCACTACTGTTTAAGATTTTCATTACTAACCTGGATGAGGGGGCAGGGTACATCCTTAGCAAGTTTCCAGATGATACATAACTAGGAGGAGTGGCTGATACACCAGATGTGTGTGCTGCGATTCAGAAGGACCCCAACAGGCTGGAGAAAGGGGCCAGTGAGTATCTCAAGAAGTTCAACAAAGGGAAATGCCAAGCCCTGCCACAGGGAAGGAATAAACCCATGCATCACTACATACTGGGGGGCAATGGGTTGGAAAACAGTTTGGCAGAAAAGGAGTTAAGGATCTTGGTGGACACCAAGTTGAACATGAGCCAGCAATATGGTCTTGCAGCAAAGACAGCTAACACTATCCTGGGCTGCATGAAGGGGAGCTTTGCTACTAGGTTGAAGAAAGTGATCTCTCCCCTCTACTCAGCATTGGTGAGACACACATCTGGAGTGCTGGGTCAAAGTCTGGGCTCCCTAGTATGACAGAGACATGGACATACAATGCAAGTCCAGCAAAAAGCCATAAATATAGTAAAGGGGCTTAGACATGAAACATATGAGGAGAGGCTGAGAGAGCTGGGACTGCTAAGCGTGGAGAAGAGAAGGCTCAAGGGGATCTTATTAGTGTGTGTAAATATCTGATGGGAGAGAGTAAAGATGGTTCAAGACTCTTCTCAGTGATATTGAGTGACAGGACAAGAGGCAATGGGCACAAAGTGGAATAAGGGAAATTCCACTTAAACGTAAGAAAATGATTATTTACTGTGAGGGTGACCAAACACTGGCATGGTTGTTCAGTGAGATTGTGGTGTCTCCATTTGTGGAGATGTCCAAACCCAACAGGACATGGTCCTGGGCAGCTGGCTGTAGATGACTCTGCTGTGACCCATGGTGAACAAGGGGGTGGAACAGATGATCTCCGGAGGTGCCATCCAGCCTCCAGACTGTGATTCTGTGGTTTTATGACTTTGTTCTTTCTGAATCTGACACATCAATAAACTCTCTATAGATGAAAATACGGGTGGAGCTTGTTTTCCAGCTTTCTCTCCCTATTCCTGTTTAAAATATTCTCAGAAACCTTCTGCCTGAAGTTTTCTTTCTATCTTCTTTTAGTTCTTGATAGATTTTGCTGAGATTTTTCCATATATTCTAAAGTGTATGTCCTAGACACTACCACTACCTGGGACATGTGTGGGGTTATGCTGAGGCCAAAATAAGGTATATGCAATCCATAGTCCTGCCAGTGTTCCCAATAACACATGGTGACAAAAAGGGTATCATGAGGTCATGCTTCCCTTGCCATACCTTTGCTGTCCCAGCTTCCTCCAGCCTGGCAGTTGGCAGCATTTTTACCTATTTCTTTGAGTGTAATGGTTCTCAACGGTCTTTTCATCCATGAATTTATCTAGGTAAATTTGAACGATTTTGTTATTATTATTATTCCCTAACATCCTGCAGCAATCATTCTACAATGGTTGTGTTTATAACTACATCTGTTTACTTTAAAGTTGCTGCTTAGATTCATTTCTTTATCCTGTGTTGTGACTAGGTGAATAATCACTCTCTTTTCATATTCTCTATGGTGCTTATAATTTCATACTCTTAAAATATTCTTCTAAGGAATCTTTCTGTACCAAAGAATGCTAATCTATCTGCTTATAAAGCAGTTATTTCATACTCCTACTCATCCTTGCCACCTTCCTCTGTCACCTTTCACTGCCCTAATTCTATTAGACCTGTCCATGGGCTGGGAGAACAGGATCATGAGTGGTGCACAAGCTGTGAACACACAGTAGCATATTTTTTCTTTTCTCTTTTCTTTTATTTGACTCTTTCCCTTTTCTATTATTTTCTAACGCTTTAAGTACCAAGCAGACATCTTCCTAGAATGATCCAAGATCCATTTCCTGAGATGTAATAAGTGCTTTAGATCCCTTCATTGAGTATGTCAAGTTGAGGATATTTTTCTCCATGTGTTTCACATTCATCTACATTAAAACTTACCCGTGATTTACAATTTTGCCTGGATCTGTGGCTCTCCCACAACAATACCCCAGTTATGTTAGGAAGTGGTACATGCACTCTTTCTGGCTTTTCTGTGCTTCAGATCAGCTATCTCATTGTATTGTATCTGTGGCCTGCCTGCAGCTACATTGTCCACAGCAGCTGGCTTGCAGCCACTCTATTGGTGAAAAATTCAGGTGCTCTATCTGTTTCTTCATTATATTTACCCATCTTGAGTAACCATCTCATCAAAAGACAGAGCTAGTTCTTGTTACCCCAATGCTATTGCAATGCCATTTGAAGGAATTACACTCCAAGCCATATGAAAATTTTTATTTGTTTCATTTATTTTATTTGTTTCCAAAAATTTCCAATGCCTAATACCAGTGCATAGCAGCAAAGGTATCTTGTTTTAGTCTTCTGCAGAAAAAAAAAATATCTATACTTCTTTAGTGATATTCTTACTTTAATTGAATGGTATTAAATGCAGGTGCATGTCAATCTCAGTATCTTTTTATGTAGGCATTATATTTTTGGCATGAACTTCTTCCAACTACTTAAGCTAGAAGTAATTTAAACTAGTTAATTACATTTTTAAACTCAAACTTCACTGCAAACTCATTCCTACTGAAAAGCATGCTGTAGTCAGGCCAGGTATACGATGTTCCACAAAAATAAATGTATATGAATATTTGTTTAAGCAGGGTTAATGTCTAGTACTGTAACCTCAGAGAAGAAAGAATAACTGAAAAAAAGTCTCATTGTAAAAAATAAAATTAAATAATAATAATAAAAAACACTCAAAGTAAAAAAAAAAAAAAAAACCTCTATCTGTAATTCCTTAATGGACCAAGCCTTCCTATATCATGAGCATTGGCTCTTTCAGAAGACTTGCCATATATTCTTTCTACCTGTGGTAAGTGAGACAGCCTTAATGAAAGCAATCGTTCTTTTTGGGTCAACATTGAGGTCTTTTCCTATTCTCACATTTCTGATTCTGTAAATCATCCTTATACTTATTGTTTGAAGCATTATTTTTTTCTGTAATAGCTTGGGAATAATTACCTTGGTGCTTTCAAATAAAATCTCAACAGTACTAAAAGCCTTTCCTTACAATGGGGTCTAGGAATACACTGTACTGGTTTTCCAGGGCTGTTTTGTGTAGGGTCTTGTTCCTAACAATAGTGCCAGGAATAATAGTCCTCATTTCCACCTGAAACCAGACCACATTTTTAATCAGATTCACAGTACATAACATACCTCTTGACTTAGCTCCATCACACTGTCAAAATGCTCTGAAGTGTGTCTGCAACCACTAATTCTTTCCCCACTTGGTATTCAATTTGCAAATCATACATTTGTAGCTGAAAAAACAATCTCTATTCTTAGCCGCAGCAGAATGGGTTGCCAGGCCCCTTTTGGCACTGTCAACAAGTGGTTTATGGTCAGTGTCAGCTAATAGTGGCCTACCATAAATAAAAATATGAAACACTTTTCCCCCATGGACTAAGACCAAAACCACATTCTTTATTTGAGTTTATTGACAGCAAGGTTTTTGTTCATTCCTATGATCTCTATTGGGATTTTAAGTTTTGACCACACTATTGTAAAGGATTGTGCAATGCTTTTCTTAGAGCCATCAGTGAGCAAATTTGTTTTGCATTTATCATCATAGCAACTCATGACTGAAATCTCATCTATTCCTTTAATCTCTTCCTTTTTTTAATATTACAGTCCAGAATGACCGTTTTGTCTTTATCGGGATACCAATTTCCTAGAGTCTCCTGGTTCGTTAAGCATGGAAAAAATCACTTGTATTTACCATTTCTCTAAATATTCCTCTCCTTTCTAGGTAATAGAAAATGTTCCATTTCAGTGTGACTATTTAGCTCCTTTGTGTTGATGTCTAAATGAAGATTTTTTTCTCAGTGCTGAATTATGTGTGCTGAACATTTTTTGGCTCTCCTTATTGCTGTGTGATTCTGAGAAATAGAGCCTACTTTCCTATCTTCTTGCCTCAGACAGCTTTTTTGTGAGATCAGTGAGATTTTTCAAGTGCAGTACCTAGAACATAGGTGTGAACTTCTTCTTCCACTGAGTATAACCTCAGCACGTATTTGACACAGCTGGCTACCCTGCCATCTCCAGCAATTGCATCTGTTTGATGAATCCAAGGGTTTTGACACATTTGTAGTGTGCTATTTTTGTAGTACTATTACAGGTGGCATATTTTTCCATGCCCTGTATAATGGGGTATAAACACCTCACATGGCAAAAGCCTGGAAAAAAAATTAATGTAAAGATACCTCTACCATACCCTTACTTTTGCTCACTCAGAGATTCACAGGCACTAAGAGAAAATCTGCTGCAAAGGCATGGTGAAGCAGCCAGTTGTGGAGCATGCTGCAGAGATGCAGGTGGAGAGCATGCCGTGGGAAGAGAGGGGTGTCAAAACCAAGAAGCCACAGCCCCCCACTCTGCAGGAAGCAGAACAGGCCATGCCTGGGGAAGGACAGTGATGCCCAGCAGCAAAATGCCACGTGGACAAGAGCTTCCTGCACTGGGGAAGCTGGAGCCCAAGGGGGCCACCTGAGTGGGTGGCTGCCACCCATCAGGGGCTTCCCTGGCTCACAGATCCCTGCTCTGAGGCATGCGTGGGACACCAACACCAAGCTCTGTGGTGATGCTTCCCTGATTGTAAAAGCTGGATTATGACAGTCTGTTTTCTTCTGTCCATGAGGTTGGTTTTGTGTTGTTGTTGTTGTTGTTTTCCCCTTGGAGCAAATATGTTTGCTTTTGGCACCACTTTTGCTTCTGCTCCTGTGACTGTGTTAAGAGTAATGTGTCGCATTAGCTCTCAGGCTGACTGTCCATTTGTCATCTGCTGCGGCGTTGTCCTACAAGTCTTGTTTGAGCTAGCAATACGGTGGTGTTCATTGTTCCTCCTGTGCATGAGCACCACAGAAGTGCACATCCAAGGTTTTCTATCTTTTTTCATATGCTTGGCATTGGCTGTTTGGCAAAGGATACACTTTTTTTTTTTTTTTTCTGTTATTTCTTTGTGGAATTTTATTCTGAGCTTTCGTATGCTTTTCTATCCCGCGTCACTCTTTTTGAACATCTTGCTGGGCTTAAGCGTCCACACATAATGCACTTCATTCTGGACAGGCAGGCTCCTTTCCTTCTGAAAAACTAATGTCTTTGTCCAAAGGTTCATTATGGGAACTCCAGAACAGTCTTCAGGTGTTTTGTCTTGCGTCTAAATCAAAATTTATCATCCAGTATGTGACTTGGCCAGTGCCACATACATCCCACACTGAAGCCTCCAGCTGTCAGTATTTTTTACTTGTTTGTACTTCTTAGTATGTTGAAACTTGTTTCTCCTAAGTTCCACCATCACGTGGAGACAGAGACAAGCTAAGAAACAAGAGGACAAGGTCAGGGTGAAACTACACAAAATCGATAGCTACATTATTGTTTGTGTAACACAATGTATGAAATGAACATTATACTACACTGCAATGTAATATTTGCTTAGCTTTCCTGATTTTTTTTTCAGTTACTATTGCTCAAACTTCCTAAAATTATCACTTTCAGAAAATTCAGGGTAATTTCAGCCCCCAAACTCTGACATCTATGAAGAAACATATAAAAAGAAAGCTCTGATCTTTAGTGAAAATTGTTTTAGTTTCTTTGTTATTTAAGCATCGACAGGAATCTGCTGTCTGTTTGTACCGTCCCTTAAAAATGATATTTCAATAAACTTCCTTGTCTAACACAGCAAAATGGAAATAAATTAAATTTTGAGCTGCCAAATGATGTTGTTGAAATAGTATGTTCCCAATGTATGAACAGGAAAAAAGATATGTTTGTTGCCCACCTTCTCCTTTACTTTCACTCTCCTTTGTAATCTTTTCAATTACAACCCAAATGAGCTACTCCTCCTGCCTTAGTATTTCAGCAGAGAATATGAGCCAGCTCCTACTTCTAAAGGACAGTCAAATCATTTCCATCACTGAGCAACGCAGTTTGCCTTTCCATAAAACTTTTCTTGATGGAGGGCAAAGCATGTTAAATTGAAATATAGCAAAATATATAGAACGGTTTGGGTTGGAAGGGACCTTAAAGATCATCTAATCCAACCCCCCTGCCATGGGCAGGGACACTTTCCACTAGATCAGTTTGCTCAAAGCTCTGTCCAACCCAACTTCAAACAATTCCAGTGATGGGGCATCCACAACTTCTCTGGGCAACCTGCTCCAGTGGTCTCACCACCCACATTATGAAAAGATTTCTTCTGTTCTTACCCTTAAAGATATTCATACTTAATTTTTCCTGGTGATTTTTCATGCCTCAGTAAATCAAGTGTTCCTCTCCAGGTTGAGAGTGTTTCTTCAGAGGAGTGCTCACTTGTGGGTTGGTTCTCCCGTGTCAGCCCATAAGTGTGGTTCCTGTATAGCACACTTCTGCCGCCATCCTCCTCCTCTGGCTTTTTCAAAAAAAAGAAACAAAAAAAAAGGGCAGTTGGAATAAGCAGGCACTGAACAACATGAAAGGCAGTAGCTATTCTGCATCTCCACACCACCTACTAGTGGAGAAATACCATCTCCTTCTCTAGAGATACTCAAACCCTGCCTGGATGCAATCCTGTGCTATGTGCTCTAGGTGACCCTGCTTGGCAGGGGGGTTGGACTAGACGATCTCCAGAGGTCCCTTCCAACCTCAACCATTCTGTGATTCTGTGATCTAAAAACTAGATAACTTTCCAGTCCAAAGCTCTTTACCACAGTGAATTTTGTGGTCTTCAAACACCCTCCTGGCTGCCTTGCAGGTGACATTCAGTAATTACAGCACCCACCGATGTACTCTGAGGTCCCTCCAACCACAGCCCTCCCTGAGCAGCCGCAGGTCTGGGGCTCCGTGAGGACTGGGGCTGTGCTGTAGGCACAGATGGCTCCCAGACACCATGTCCTACACGCTTATATGGCTGCCTGCATTGGATCAGCTCACAGCTTGATAGTCTTTTTTCTGTGTATCACCCTCAGAAATTAACAGTTTCTGTTTCCTACATCAGCCAGCCTTCTAAATGACAGATACAAAGTTAGTGGCTGTTTGTACTCTGCTGTGGACTCCAGTCAATGTATTATTGTTTGAACATCTGTCTGCTTAAAGAAACCCTGCTCACTCCAATTGCAGCTTCAGGCAGCATCTTGGCACAATGCACATTTGGGATTCAACTGACTATTTTGTAAATTTTTATCTTCTGTGGAATGATTTTGCTCCTTTACAACAAGCACAGTCTTTGGAAACATCTAAAATGACAGCTGTGCAAATTGCTGTGAACACCAGAGGGTGAGACATTCTCCCCTCTCTAGTTTCTGAGAGCACATGTTGGCTGGCTAAGTGCAACGCATGCAGTGGAGCTGGGCCAGCTGACACCACTTGTGACTCTGGCACTTCGCATTTAGACAAAACTACTGTTTCCTGCAGAATCATTTTTGTTGTTGTTGTTGTTTTTTCCCCCTCAAGCACAGAGTCCAGAAACTGCAATCACAAAGAGGTTTACAAATGAGCCTACAACTTAGAGCATCAAATCCTTTCCGTTCAGCTGCTGTATTATCCTGAATTAGAGACCACAGGTTCCTGGAAGCCCTCTGCTCCAAAATATGGAACAGATAATGCTGCATGCTTAAACTCACCCCACTGGACATGAGGTGCACTGTGGGTGAGCAAGATTGCCCGAGCAATATTTGGCTGAATGGGCTCCACAAAAAATGCACAAAGGAGAGAGAGAACAGAACAGAACAGAACAGAACAGAACAGAATAGAATAGAATAGTTCAGTTGGAACAGACCTTCAGAGATCATCTAGTCCAACTGCCTGACCACTGCAGCGCTAACCAAAAGGTTAAGCATATTACTGAGGGCATTATACAAATGCCTCTTGAACACCAACAGGGGTGGGGCATCAACCACCTCTCTAGGAAGACTGTTCCAGTGTTTGACCACCCTCACGGTAAAGAAATTTTTCCTACTGCCCAGATGTTGGATGCAGAGCCCTTAGTTGCCACCACCCTCACATGTTCAGCACTTTTGTGTTTACACCTGGATTTGGACATCTGCCCGAGAAGTTTGATTCACACTTGAGACCACTACAGACTACTGGATAAGGCAGGGTGGTCATACTCCCTCTGGCTCTTGTTCCACTTGCCTGGAAGAATTCAATATGCAGTAGTTCAGAGAGTGAATGAGAATGAAATCCTTGTTCCTGGTGAATTAGGGAATTCCACCAGAAGAAAGGTTTGATGAATATTAAATATACAGAAGTAAAGCTACAGCAGGATTCAGGATCTCCCCCTCCCCCAGATAGATAAGTAGTCTAGATAGATCACCAGTCTATAAAGTCATTTTCACTGTCCCAGTGACATTAGGAGCTTACCTGTGATGCCTAGGTACCATTCCTGGATTCAGGAATAACTTGGTATTCTCACTTAGTAAACTATGAAAGGTCTATTTATTTTTTGGACCATTACTGAAGGTGTATACATAAATGAAGATTAACCTCAAGTGACAGGGAGCTGGAAATTAACCACAATACAATTTTAAACAAGTTAAACATCTTGTATGTATCTACGATATTTTTAACCTGCCTTTTTTGTGTATAATTTTGAGTCCTGTGGCTCACCAAGAATTTCTTTTCCCAGAATTCAAATCCATTTTTCTTTGTTTACACTGAAAATATTCTACATTCCCTGAGTACAGAAAACTACTCTGACTGTAAAGCCTTGCAGTTGCATCTCTTACTTTTCTGTCACTTCTAGCAGTTAGGGAGTCTTATTTATGACTTTAATATACATTTCTTCCCCAGTGTATTTGTCATGGTGATCTTGTCGAAGCTTTTGTTTTAAGTTGCAAAAATTCTTTACTCCCAAAGGCATTATTTTGTGTCAGAATTTTGGCTTTTCTCACCCCAAAATCAAAACTTAAGCTTTTCTTGATACTGTGTGTTAATTCCCTCCATCTTTACAATTTTTTTCAGGAACAGTGGTCCCTCTAAGATTTTACTCTTGTGTTTTGTTTTAAACTTATGTTGTGATGAAGTCGAAGAGACTGCAGTTCACCTGAGAGAGTGGTGGGATGGACAAGAAAGGATTTGTGCCCATCATTTATCAGACTTTGGGCTGGAGACAGAGAATGATACCTAAATATAAGGAACTAATGCAATTTGAGATACCAGATGTCTCAAACGTCCTAGGGCATTGCAACTCTATGGCACTTGAAATGGCACTAAATGTCTATGTTCAGGTAACTGATTCCCACCCCAAAGAGGTGGGATTAAAACACCTAAAGTTAGATAGCAAAATATAGGTGTTTACGGGTGAGCTAGGTGCCAGGCTTGCATTATAGTCAGCAGAGCTCAATGTAAACTGGCAGCTGCAGGCAGGCTATCTGATGCTGCATGTCACTCCACTGTTATTTTTAACATTCATAGAGTTTGCAGCACAGCTCGTATGTCACACTGGGGTGACAAGATATCAAGAGACCTCAGCCAAAGGTATACCAGAAACATTGCGCAATTGCCTTCTTTGCAAACCAAATGGGTTTCCATGGGTGCGCATGTTCTGGATGGCAGGTGGGCTGTAAAATTAGCCTGCCAGGTACAAAAGCTTTGCATCCAGAGCCCATCATGCAAGGTCCTATGGTAGAGTGTAAGCCTTGCAGGCTCTGTGTCCTTCTTGCTCCTGACTGCAGCAGGCACGTGGTGATGATGATGACGGAGATGCCAGGGCAGTGTTAGCAGGCAATGCGTTGCTGCTGCATGTTTCAAACACACAGTGCCAGCATGCAGGGGACTCGGCTGTGGCCAGATCCTTGGCACCATCATGGGGTTCACATGGGGCTTCCAGGTGCTGAGTGCCTGGCATGTGCCAGGCACAAGAATTGGAAATATTGTAGAACATGCACAGACCCACCACAGGCATGGTTTGCTCTTCAGGATGCTGAGCAGGGACAAACTGACAAGCTCAGATTGACCCAAGGACCTGAGTTTGATCTGCAGCATGTACCCCTGTGAGAGTATTGCACATCCTTAAGCAACACTTGGAGAGTACAGGTGGAGCACGAAGCATCCATCCTTCTTCTATAAAGCCAAAACATTTAGTCAAAAACAAACAAACAAACCAGAGTCCCTGCACAAATATCATTTTTGTTTAGTTTTGTGATCAAAAATACTGGTATTACCTTTTGTGTAACAAATCATGGTAGCTAATGCAGTGAGGTTGTAGGACTGGAATACTTAGACCTGCCAAGATACGTATGCTAACTGGTCAAAATATAATGAAGATTAAAATTTCAAATAATGCCTTTCACTGAAATTAGAATTTTGATAGAATTTTTAAAATGGCAGAGAATGGGAAAGCTCATTGGAGCTTCCACTGATCTTTAATTTAAGGTATCATTTCTATACTTAAATAATTATAAAAGTATGGACATCACTTCTGGACTTTTTAGTTACCAGTTCTCTCCTAAAATGGGCAATAGTTAGGGTCAGAACCATGTTAACCACTTGGAGGCCCTAAAATATGTCCACACCTCAGGTATTATAAGCCAAAGCCTTTATCTGAGTAGGTATAGCTTAGATATGTGTTTAAGGATATATAATAATGACTATGACAACGAAGATTGTGTCTCAACAATACATTTTCATTCCCAAAGAACCTGAGATAGCAATTTCCCTTATCTCCATAGTAAGTGCCTTAAGGAAAGTGAGCAGACTAAATAATTTCCAACAGCTTTTTTTTTTTTTTTCCCCCACCCAGGGGAATATTGAAAACTGCTTTTATAAATCACCCACTTCTATTCATTATGCACAGACTACATGAATGTCAAGTTATCTCTGCATTAGCAATGGAAAGATGTTTTTCAGTAGAAATTTATGCAGCAGAACAAACTCTGAGAAGCGTTTGCCTTGTCATTTCTGCATTGTGGATTTATTTTCTGGAAAGGCATGAATGACCTCCTACCTTTGAATCCCTGCTGACATAATTATTTCCAGAGAGCCACACTTTGATGGCTTTTTTTCCTTAAAGCTTGAAGAGTGAGATTCACTTTGTACAGGGAAAGGGAAGTGCTCAGGAGTTGTAGGAAAGGGTTTCTCTCACAATATCGCTCATGTGAGACCCGTTGGTGTTGGGTATGTAAAGCTATGCAGGCTGAATAGCAGAAACCATTGGCCTTGGCAGAGCTGAAGTCCCTTCCCTGTGGTTGCCCATAAAGTGTGGCAAAGTCAGTAGCCCCTGCCAGCAAACATCGAAGAAGTCAAGAGGACTTGACAGTGCAACCTTAAGTGTAAAGACAATGATTTATCTAGCACCCTTTCCTAAAAGAGCAGTGATATGTGACTGTGTTGTGACCTTTTTTAGATTTTTTTTAGTCAGAAAATAATATTTGGAAGTAGATGGAAGAAGCATAGGATGATGTTTCATGAAGAGAAGAGAATTGAGTAAGGCAGAGGAAAGGAGAGTTGACATCAAAAACAGAAGAGAAGCATTAACATTCTGTTGAAAAACTTCCTAATTAAGTCTCTCTGTAATTGTAAGAATAATATCAGACTTCTTCTAGATTCTTTTTTAATAAGCAGTTTGGACTGTCCACTATTACTGGTGGGACAAATCAGGTCCTTAAACAGCTGGTGTTTGAGGACAGTTAAAATTTATCTACATTGTGAGGCCAACTTAATACAGCTCCTGTCTGTAGAGAACTTGAGGTACCAAATGATGTCTTTCAGAGTTGCTGACATCATAGCTGTACCTATGTGTGCAAGTATGAGAAAAAACACAGCTCAATATTAAACAGAAATTCTGATTGTTTATTGCACCTGCTGATCTGGGTGCCATACAATATGTGTTGAGCGATAACCCAGCATTTACCTTCTAAAGAGGCTGCAGAAATAAATGTCATAATCCTATTTTTTTCATTCTGAGGAATGATTACTTCAGGTTTTTAGCAGCAGCAAAATTTCTAAATACTGATATTTCACTTTCTAAATGTTACAATGAAACTGCCAGCCTGTTTATCTACAATTCCATTCTCTATGAAAAAAACTGTAGTATTCACCTAGGTCAGGAAAAAGCAGTCTAAATTTAATACATTACTAAGCTATAGACTTCTTCTGGGAGAAGAAACACGTACATCAGTTTCTACCAATTTAATTTAAGGCAAGTTTCTTAGTAGAAAACAAGAAAGTGATTGTGGTGAAACAGCTGTACGTTTTTATTTTATTTATTTATTTATTTTTACCCAGTGGCAGAACATTTTGGTGAAAACACTTGAAGACAAATCTTTGAAGATTATGATTTCCTCCTTTTGGCTTCTAAAAGATCTGTCATATCATTCAACTTTTTTAAAAATAGTATTCATATTTACAAGGTTTCTATTAACCTCCCTTTTTTTGATGTTTGTTTGAGTTAGACTCAAAGCATTCCCACCAAAAATTGTTAAAAAAGCCTTTCAAAGTCTGATAACTTCCCCTCAAACACAGAATAGTTACCCCTACAGAAAATTGCTATAGCTCATATAGCAGTATGAGTTCAGAGGACACTTTAAAGACCCATAAAAAGAATTTTCTTTGGTAAATATTTTTTCTTTTAGACCAGGCATTGTAGGTTTATTTTGAAACCATTTAGGTCATGTTATTATTTTCTATAGAAAAGCTATAAAATATATTTTTGTAGTGGTTTTACCCTGCTGGGCAGCTGACCTCCACCACAGCCGCTCTCTCACTCCCCCTCCTCAAAAGAAGAGGAGGAGAAGAAAGTATGATGGAAAGAAAAAAGGGCTTATGGGTTGAGATAATTTAATTAATGAAAAACAGGAAAAAAAATAAACAAGCAAAGGCCGCATGGAAGCACAGAGGGAAAAAAAGAAAAGAAATTATTCTCTACTTCCCCATCAATGAGCGATGCTCGGCCATGTCCTGGGAAGCAGGGCCTCAATGCGTGTAGCGGTTGTTTGGGAGGCCAGATGTCTTCATAACGAGAGCCTCGCCCTCTCCTTCCCATTTCCCAGCTTTTATTACTGAGTGTGACATCACATGGTATGGAATATCCCTTTGGTTGGTTTAGGTCAGCTGCCCTGGCCATGTCCCCTCCCCACTTNGCACTAGCGTATTTCTAAAAGCCTTCAAAGAACTGTGGTGGGTGAAAAAAAAAAAAAGAAAGAAAAAAAAGAAAAAAAACAGCAGTCATCTATATCATGCTGTACCCAGTAAATATTGCAATGTTAGATCCCTCAGTCTAGTGTAACCATCCTGCTACAAATCTCTGTGTGTCATGAATTCTGCAATGTTTCCCACTTCTGTTGAAACACTAGGCTTTTTAGCAGCTGAAATTTTTGCTGTCATGACAGCTGGAGGGAATCTCTGGCAAGCTCTAGGTATAATTTCTTTTGAGAAGGGGACACATCCCACTCAAAAAATATATCAAGCTATCCCTTACAGTGATTCCATTTTTGCTTCAGTAAAATTCTAGATCTCCTTCCTGAGAAGTGACCAGGATATGATTAGGTAATCATACTCTTTAAATACTTGTGTATGAAGTATCTTCTTACATCTTAGCACAAGAAGATTGTACTCTTTTGTCAAGCTGGATGAAATCCCACCACTTGAAATAGATGGATATTTTGCTGTTCATTTCAGGAGAATGAAAAATTTCCATATTGAGCACCTTATTCTAAAGATACTGAAACAAGCCATGAGGTAAGGGCTTATCATAAATGAATAACACTACAGTCTACCCACTAATTACTGAAGCTGTATCTTCTGGATTCAAGAAAAGGGAATTTGTTGTAACACACTAAGCTCTATCAAGTAGACATTTAAAATCCAGTGGAAAGCAGTAAAATGCATTGCGTGATTAAATGAAGACTGATGAAGACTAACATCTGGTATTTTCTGAGTATCCAATAAATAAATAAATAAATAAATAAATAAAAATCGAAGAACGGAGTAATGCATTCCAGGTAATTGCTTGGTTGAACAAGAAAATATAAATCCAAGTGCATTTTTTCCCCATAAAAGGCAAGAACACTGGGGTCCTATTCCTGCAGTAAGGGAAGAAGGATGCCCAAGACACTTGCACAGGCTTCTACCTAGAAGAAGTGACTACACCCAACTGGAGGTGGCCTCTCAACAGAAAAGAGACCAATAAAGGACTTAGGTGGCAAGGTGAGGAGGTGAGAAGGCCCTCTTCTGCTTGCTCTTCTCATTGGGTTGCATGCTGATTAAGAGCTAGCCTGGCAGCTGGAGCTAATTCAAGACAAGTACAAAAAGCTTGGAGGAAAAATCAGCTTCAACCTGGCTGCTCCTGCTTGGGAAGACAGTGCCTTTGTTTGCTAAACAAGTCACTGGGTTGACATGGAAGTGGGCTGTCCACAGGGGCTGTCTGTTAGTAAGCCTCACTATTGAACAAAGAATTTGCAATGAAAAAAAAAAAATCAGAACAACCACTGCAGCAAAAAATGTCACATGCTGGTACCACATGTTACTCAACATCATGAGCTTCCTCTGGCAGCCCCTTGGAGTTGCCTTCCAGAGAACAGAGGTTGCTGACCACATGGCTTTCCCTAATGATATGGTTTGCCTGGGCTTTTCAGGATCTTACCTTTATACTCTCCATCCTCTTTAAATAAAAAAGCAATACATATTTTTAAAAAGAGTGATTATTTGTGTGCATATGTACAATGTGTACATACATCTAAGTTATAATATATGACATATATCTACAATACATGTCAAATGAAAGGCACTATGTAATTCCAGAAAACTGTAAAAAACAGCCTCTGAATCACTGCTGACAATTGTTCAATGTTTTAAAAAGGTGAGTGATGCATCCTAAATTGACATTTTTCTAATGTGTTTTGTAGATAGATGCTGTCCCCAGGCAAGGCAGCTGCAAGATGCCACTGTTACAAGGCAGGTGGCTGATTCCCTTGTGTGTGCACTAAAAGGCACACAAATGTCTAAGCAGAAGCTGGAGAGATACAGCCTTCCCCAGCTCATTGCTATGTGGAGGCTGCATCATGTCTGCAGGGTGGCGGTAGGTCATGCACAGACCTGCACATTCACTCTTGCATGCCCCTCACTTCTTTCCAGTTGTAAATCCATCCGCACTTCTTCATTAAATTGTTGCAGTTCTCTGCAACACAGAGCTGCTGCTTCCCAGGAACCCTAACCAGTGCCAGCTACGGAAAGTGCAGGGGCAGCCCATGTCCAGAGTTGTTTAGGGAGCTGCCTGTGCCCTCAGAGCTATTTCACTAAAGCTATTCCAGTGAGGACATGCTGCCAGTAGACGACCTCTCCTGCAATCTTTATCCCTAGGGCCAGTTTTCAGCACATTGGCAGCAGGCAAAGGACACTACTCCCAGCCTGCGATGACACAGAGGCTCTCTCAGATGACACAACACATTTTTGCTTTCCCTTTTTGGTTCTGAAGAGGGGAAGGGAACGTATAACTGAGTCCTTCTGATGTAGGGCCAACTGCAAACACAAGCCAGGTCCTCCCCCAATCCAGCATGATGCGGCCAGCAGGCAGGACCTAACATGAAGTCTAGACCATTGCATTTGCCCTGTCCTGGAGAGCCATGTATTCAGCCACTCCTGCATCACTGATACAGGCTCCTCAGCAATGAGATGTCTTCTTTCTAGAGACAGAAATAGAAAAGAAGAAGGGAGGAGGAGAAGAATGGGCTTCTGTAAACGACTTTCCTTTCTTCCATGCTTGGAAGAGGTATCTACGGTTTCCACCAAATCAGAGGGGATGTGGGGGGCAGTTTGAGCAAGTCAGTTGTTTTGGTATTGGGAAAGACACGGATACTGAGGAAGTAGAAGTGGCATTGCAGTGGATAAACACGTCTTTTGCTAATATCTAAATATTTTCAGAGTTCAGTAGTTGTTTAGTGCAGAAAAGCTGTGGAGAACTGGTGCCAAATTTGACATTAGCAGGGATTTGGATTGGAATCACTGGCAGAAAGTTACACTGCTTTTTAAATAAACTTGGCACCAGACCCAAGAACGTTTACCATCACTGATGCAGAAAAAAAGATCAGTGGAAGTATGAGAAAATATTGGAAATGAGTATTTCATATGCAGGAAGATTAACAGGGAAGCCTAAGAAACACATTACAGTGTTATCCCCATCTTAACTTGTTATTCCATGTCACGGATTTTTACATAAGAAACTAGATAGAGTTTTTATATTTTGGCCTATCTTGGAGATGATCTCAGAACATTTTTAATGGAGTACTCTTTTACTTGAAATTTAGTCTTGTTTTTATCTCACACCTAGGTGAGAGTGAACATTTCCTCTGACTTAATAGTCATGAAAGATCACTAGTGACATAGAAGAAACTTTCCTGATATTTATTCTGTGCTCTTTAAAACCTGCTTACTTAGTGCCCATAAAAAGCAGGAAAAAAAAAAAAACACTAGAATTGGCAAAGATAAGTTTAAATCTCACCTGCTTTTTATTAACTTTCTAGTAGATGACTAGTTCGATATTTTTACCAGAAAATATCTACTTTAGGGTTGAACCCCTTTTTTTTTTGGTTTGTTTAACTGTAAGGGATGAACTAGGCTTCACTTTGAAGAGGTACTACTATTTATGTGTGAAGAAATTATACTAGTATAAACTTCTCCTTCTTATTAAACATGCAGAAGTTTCCAGAAGTTGGCTTTTCAGCACTAGGGTATATATATATACTTCTTATTGATAAGAAAATTAATGTATAGAAAAAGCATACATAATAAGACTAATTATTAAGATGTGTTTTGATGCAGCAAGATCCCTGTAGTAGCCTAATGTGCTTTTTAACATCAATTACATCAGAGAGGCATCGTGTATTTAATGAGACATTTCATGGCATGAGAAAACTGATGTTTTTTCTGTTGGGCAAGTGGCTCCTATAGCTGATTTTCATGTCCTTTTTATTTCCAAATCCAATTTGAACATCAGGTATGATGCTGGACCTAATAAGATATAGCAGATTACTTAATATAGCATGATGCTAAATTTGCCAATTAGTTGTTTCTAAATCACAGTATGTGAAGGTGGCTATTACCAGGGAGTTGTTTTTAACTCTAACTGGAAAACAGTTTTCATGAAGGATAATTGCCTGCTAGAGCAAATGTACTGAAGTCCTTCAATCATTAAAATCCAAATATGCAGGCAACTCTCAATGTTCCATCAAACGCAGTGGAATAACCTACATGCATTACTATAAATAGACTGCAAAATTCCAGTAAAATCAACTGAAAGAAAAGAAGTATAGTGAAGTATCTAATCTCAGCAGTGGAAGATTTTACTTATTAAAAACTATCTTTAAAAATTCAGGCTCACATTTGTTTGCTACCTACCAGAACTGAACAATGTCAAGAGGATTTACCTTTTGTATGTGAAAAATCAGTGACTGGCAGATAATATAAATGAATATTTGAGAACTAAATTCTGAAGTAGATGCCATTATACACTCTACGCCAGTTAACTGGGTGCTACTGTATCTTATTATTACCTAACAGAGTCTCTTTTTTTTATTGAAAACAAAACAAAACAAGTCTATTATTTTGATTACTGCTGATAATCTAACCACTAGCAGAACGTGTTTTCATTAAAACAGTGTAGCTCTAAATGCTTTGTGAAGTCTTGCCTTTTCACTGAAATTTTACTTATGTGAGGAAAAAAATGGGATGAAAGGCTCTGGCAATGTCAAAATAGCTCATTTTGACATCTTTAAATGAAAGTCTTACGCTTTCCTTTTTGAGATGACTTTTTACTTTGATTTTTGTGTTTCATATAGACATATGTGAGATGTGTAAAAAACATGAATTGGAAAGAATTGATCCCTCTGAAACTAGACCCTTTTTATGTTGCAGAACATTTTAACGTTGAAGTTTTCTTGAACTGGAATAACAACGATTCTAGAAAGCTCAAAGTTCTGGAAGCATTTTCATTCTCCATATAGTTTTAGCTTTTCTTTAGATTATGGAACAGACATTTTACTGGAGTTACAAGTAAAATGGCCTATAATATCTTTCTATACTGATGTATACCCTGAAAGTGTGAACAAACATGAAAGCTC
The DNA here is from genome assembly GCA_013399115.1 of Anseranas semipalmata. Classification (NCBI taxonomy): domain Eukaryota; kingdom Metazoa; phylum Chordata; class Aves; order Anseriformes; family Anseranatidae; genus Anseranas; species Anseranas semipalmata. The sequence continues at coordinate 428,318 of VXAA01007285.1, forward strand.
TAAGAGAAGCAGCTATCCAAGCACTTCTGGGGTGTTAATTGGAAATTCAGAGACAAGTACTTATTGCTGATGACTCTGTTTTGCAAACTTTTGAAAAGTAGTGGTGAGACAGAGGAACCACATCCTCTGAGTATTCTCTTCAAACAACCACAGTCTACCTTTGTATGGTGGAGATGTCTTTAGGAGGAAAGGTAAATGAACCCTTTGAAACCTGAGAAATATTCAAGCCTTGCTTTTCCCTTTCAAGATTTCCCGCAAACCATGGCTTGTGCAGAATGAGTTTTAGCTATCTCAGAGTACCCATGTTTCTCCCCCAAGCTGTCCTTGAGACAGCAAAGAAACAGAAGCAGAAATAGATGAAATTTAAGATGGTCATTCTAAAAACAGAGGCAAAGTAAAAAAAAAAAAAAGTCTTAAGCTTTGGGATGGCAAGAGTACATTTTTCAGAGGTGGCAGAATGGATTCCCCAGACACTAGTCTTCCCAAAAAGACCTAGATCCCGTGGCTCCTTGTTTGAGATAATGGCAAATCGTGGTCCAAGCTGACACCAAGTCTGGTTCCATTTTGCTGCTGGCTTCACCTAAGTATGTAGGCCTTCTACTGCCCAGACAAGGTCTGATGCTGGCCAGGAGGAAGAGAGATGAAAAGGTGCCTGGTCAGCTGCTGGGGTGACCTGGTACCTCACTTCTCGCACATGACAGCAAAGAGGAGTAGGACAGAGTGGCTTCCAGCACAGTTTTAAGTACCAACATGATTACCTACACTGTGGTTGGGGAATGCACTTGGTGTCCCCATCCTGAGCCTTTTCAGGGATGCTTCTGTGGTGGCACTTCTCAGTCCAGCATAAACCATGGCCAACAGTATGAGACAAACAGGGTGCAGAAGTTTTGCTCGATGTTTACTTGGGTTTCACCCTCCTAGACCTACACGTGCAGCCAGCAATGAACAGTCCTATGTGCAACAGATAAAAATGTGAAGCAGACTTGCATGTTTCCCAGCTGTTAAAAAGTTGACAGCCCATGTTGTCCCTCTTGCTGCAGTAGCTGCTTACATTCACAGTGAGTGCGCCAGGAGAGGAGACAACGTGCCATGGTATGACATCCAGCAGGGCTTGTGGAGGTGACAGGTGACTCTGCCTGCCCAAATGAAGCTCCTGGTTGGGGAAATAGAAGGTTCTGTAGAAGATGCTGATGTGCTGAGCATGTCAGCACCCACTCAAGGGTTTCCAAAAGCGAACTGTGATCGTGCAAGCCTCTGCGCCCCTCTGTCTTCAGAGAACAGGGAGATATTCAGGTCTCATTGAAAATCCCTAAACTCTGGGAGGTGGGATAAATCCAGGCCAGAATGGTGCCGGTTTGAAACGCGAATCTTCTTTGTTCATTCCCTAGAACAGCATAGCTTCGGGCTGAGTATCAGCTTACCACTGGGAAAAACAGAGTGATTTAAAATGCGTTATATAAACCCCAAAATATAAACAAATTGAGATAATTTCTATGTTTTCCTTGGTTTCTGCTCGTTATGAAGTATACAGCAAATTTCTTTCCTTTCACTATTTTTCCCAATAACCTAGCTAAGTAAACACACTTCTGACAGTATTTATAATATAATAATGCATGCACATAAGCTCTTGCATCAATAATTTAAGCAATCTTTATAAAACATAATAATAATAAAAAAAACACAGAGTAAGTGAAATGTCTATCTTTTTCTTTTTTCTTTTTCTTTTTGGTGAGTAGAACTCATAATGTTTGTGTGGTGCGGTTAAATTCCGCTTTAGAAGAAGTTTATAGTACTGTAGAGAAGAGTATCGGGAGAACAAATTAAAAACTTTTATATGACTTGCTGTTTTGGGGAGTCCTGTTATAGCAGGGCAATAATAACACTCAGGTATTAGAAAGATTTCCCACATGACACTATAAATGTAATTGAACTCTGATTTTCAGTAATCTTTCTCTAACATCAAGCCTTACTGGAGCAAATGTGGGGAAGAGGCTACAAAGCGCGTCTATATACAGCTCACTCCATGTTTGGCTTTGATTTTTAACACTATGCAGTTTTAGTAGAGCAATAGGAACAATCTGCAGCACAGGTGATTATAGCAACTACATTTAGAGCTGGATCTCCAGAGATGAAAAGCTAGAGACATATCCCATTGGATTGACAGGTTTGTTCTCAGAAATCTATGAATTCCCTCCTCTCTCGTAAACGTAACTACTGACTTAGTAACGAATACCAAGCCACTGGAAAAATAAACTTGAAACAAAATATTTTAAGATAAATGTACTACGTACTTTATATTACACTACACATGAACTGCGGTTTGAGATTTGAAACAAAAACAATGACTCAATAGTACCTCCAAAATAATAATAACCTCACATCCTAGTAGTCTTCCAATGAGCTATGTCCAGAAATGATTCCCCAGGTCCGTATTCTCTGCTGGCTGAATAGTCAGAGGTGCCGGACATCCAATAGTTTCTTCTGACATGTTGAAAGATAACATTGCCTTGTTATTGACAGGAATTCAGATGTAATACATCATTTCAGGCAACTAAATCTGAAAGAAGTTTCTGTGTATGTCACAGTCAGCTAACAAGGCCAGCAGCTCACCAAAACCCAACAGGCTGACCCTAAGACAGAGGCAACTGCTACCACTCTCCCTGGCACCCGACATAGTCCTTGTGAGGATTTTATCCCCAAAACAGTGTGGCTGCAGGATCATCCTGCCTCTTACTGCTACAGCCACATGGCCTGAGCCTCCTTGCCAGGTGTGTAACTGGAAGGGGACACATAGACAGCAGAGACACAGGATCTGTCCCAGCACTGACACTGGCTTCTTCTGCATGCAGCACTGCCACATTTTGCCAAGTCTTCTGCAGATGCACTGCACTGGCTCTTGTTTGCAGTGGGGGAACCTTCATTTGTTCATGTATCAACAAGCTGCTTGCAGTCTTCCAAACATTATATTAAACCAGTCTATAGGGTGATAAATTACTTTGTCAGAGGGGAAGGCAATGTCAACAGCAACTGCAGGAGAGAGGAATATCACTCAAGTGAGCACATATTCAGGCTGTTGTACTTCAGACTGTAGTACTGCCTTTCGCAATAAAACAGCAGCATAACTTGCATTCAATATGAGTTTAATCCATTCTTCGTCATCTTGCTATTTCCCCTTGTACACTGAAATTCAGTTTTTGTTTTTGTTGTTATTGCTTTAAAGTGGTGTTCAAGTGCTTCATGATTAAAATTTTTAAGGTGTTTTAAAATTATCTGCAGGGTAACTGAGTCAGATTTTGATTGGTCGTGTATAATAGATGTTTGTTAGTACCATACTGCAATATAACAGCATGCTACAAAATGTTCCATTAGAAATGCATACTTGTTATAAGAATAAGAACATTTAATTGATTTACCCTGTGCTAATATTTTTTTTTACTCTTGGTCATGCATTAAAATAGATGTATTTTACACAGTGACAAATGTACAAAACATCTCACTGACTAAGCAACACCCTCTCATGTCAGAGTTATCCTGACTGTGAGCACAATCCTCTCCATCTGTGGTAACTGACTGAAGAGATAAGCAAACTGTGTTCGTTTTGAATATGAAGGAAGAGTGGACATCTTTAACTATGGGCTTTTAAACTATCCTAAGCAGGATAGCACCAGCCTTCAAAAAGAATAATGGGAAACATCATTATAACACCATCATATAGTAACAAGTTATTACTCTAATTTTAAAGTTGGGAAACTGAGGCATAGACATGCCATGTAATTTCCCAAATTTTCTCAGGGAGACTGCTGACTTTACTGATAAGAGAACATCGAGCTCCTGGCAAACAAATGGATTTGCTGTAGTATCCTCCATACGCTACACATTCAAGATAATTCAGCAGCAATTAAATTAGAAAACAATCCTCCTTCCAGTGCTTACTGGAAACTAAGAGGAAACTAGTTTTCCTCTTTCCTCTTTCCGTAACAGCACTGTAACCTGAAAGTTGAGATCCTAGGACAACTCTGGCCAAGGTCTGAGTTCCTTTTATATCCTGGCCCCCAGCTAGCTTAGGAAAGGGCAGGTAAGCACTTTGGGATATTTCCTGCAATGCATTACACTGCCTACATAAGCCCCAACTGATCAATTAATTAGAGATGTTAAAATCAGTTATTTTCATAAAAACTAAAACGAAAACCACAAAGACTCTATTCCTCTGCATTCTATTTATTGATAACTAGCTCAAACAAATGCTTTTCCTATAAAAACTATGGTAGGTTCAGAGTCCCTGTAGAAAAATTATCTAATTTCAATATAAAACTTTCCCTTATTAAAATTTTGTAAACCCTACATCCTAAGTTGTTATTAAAAATGCTGCAAAGAAAAGTTTTCTCTCAGGCAGGTATCTGTATTGATCCTGCCATAAACCGGATGCTCTCACGTCATAGTAAAACTGCTTAGTCAAGTTCCATTCTGCATGCCTCTAAGAAGGAAAATAATGTCTGAAACGAGTAGCAAATTGCAGCTTCACTCACCTGAAGTTTTCTGGAACAAAACAGGCAGAAAGCTGAATATACTAAGTGGCAACACGATAGATGCTGAACCTTTCTGAGTAACACAGGCAGTGAAAATCAGGGGACTTGTTACGACACTTCTAGTTAAACTCCCTGCCAGATATTTCCTGAAGGTTTAGTCTTTGCCTTTCTGTCTCCTTAGAAAGAGTTTCTGCCCTCTGAACAAATGAGCAAAGCTCAGGGCAGGAAGTGAAACCTTTTAGGACAACTTAGTACCTCATCCTCCAGTTATTGTCTGCTTCTGCTCCTCTTACCTGCTTCCTGCACAACACATTGCAAATAGTTTTGATGATTTGTAATGCCTGGTGAGAAAGGAATCAAATGAAATATTCTACTTATATTGCACCATTTATATATACATGATATTGACATATGATATTGAAACTTGTTCATCTTGTAGCAGGGAGTGAAAAAAATCTACAGCTCTAAGCAAGTATTACTCCTTGGAGCTTAGAGGCCTGAAATGCTCAACACAAGATGGTTGTGCTTGCAAAAGACTTGTGGAAGGGTTACAGGCAGGATTAGGTACTGAAAAGCATGCATGTAAATAATGCTTATGTTGACCTTAGAAATCACTACTTGCATGCACTGATCATGGAACTCAAGGCTATATAAAGGAAACTAGTTTTTGCAAACAACACAAAAAAAAAAAAACCAGCATTTTTAAAGGAATCTCACATTGGCATGAATTTCTCTATTTAACTTTAAAAAATAATTGCTATTCACTACCAAAAGATCACTTAAAAATGAGTAGTAGAACTTTTCAGGATGGAAAGTAAGAAGAAAAAAAAACGTAAGGTGTTACAGTGTGGTAGGCCTGCTATTTGTAGCAATCACAGGAGTAACACGGGTATATTTATTTTAAGTCTGCATATATATATTTACAACTGCACCAGAAGTCCCCAAAGCCAGAGTCCTCAGGGAAACAAAGTGTTCCCAAGCTGTGGAAATGCTTGGTCTTTGTAGTGTTGCTCCCAAAGCAGGTGTACTCTTCTGATGGCTGCAGTAAGCACCACAGTCACCCACAGTTACACAAAAGACCGAGAGTCAAAATGTAGGAGGAGCATATTTCCTATACACTACTGGTATAAGTGCGGTTAGGTGAGGCTGCACTTAAAATAACAATACATAGATGAAGCTATTCTTCTTTACATAATTTTGGCAGAAGAAAGAGGACTACATGCAAATATTAAATTCATAGTTCAAAACAGCTTGTCTACCTACAGTTACATGTGTTTAGAGAAATCTGTAAACTGCAGATTTCACTTTAAGTAACTGCAAGCATCTGATCTAGTGCTGATAAGCACTAGAGAGCTGATAAGCATAGCATGGAAAGTGTGTAGGATCTTGTGTTTTTCCATAGCCTAACCCCAGACAAGCTTCCACTACTCTGCTGCCTTTTTATCAGCCTCTTGCATATGAGCGTGTGATTTAATGAAAAAAAAAAAAAATATTGCAGCAATCAGTTTGAGAAGACTGAAAGCCAGTGACAGAATGTGGCTTCAAAAAAGCAAAAGTCTGGAAGTGTTCTCCAATGGGAAGCAATTAAGACCATATAGAAAAGTTAGGTGTTATTGGATGTTACGCGAGGTAACCAGAGCAGCGCAGCCATGGAAACCAGCGCACCAGCACATCTCCTCTGCCGTACTGCCCAGGCACTCGCAGAACTACTCAGCTCGCACCTCCTTTATTTCTTTTGCATCCAACTTAATTCCTCTTCTTTCTTGATATGAATCACCACCAGTGGGCAGGTGAGGAGGAACTGTCAATCAATAAGCCTCTCCAGGCTCAAGAGATAGGCTTATGAGGCTCTTGTCACTGAAGACAAGCATACTCTTCTCTCCTCCCCCATAGAAAATATATTATTCCCTAGTTGCCTGAAGCCCCAAATCATAAGATTTATCATTTCTTTTCAAAAATTCTAGTCCCGCTTGAAATGATTTGCTAGCCAGCACAGGGCTTCACCAAATTGCCAAATTTTTAAATACAGGATACTCAGCTTCCTGAAAATAAACAGAAAAACTGTCAGAGAATATATGCAGATGAGCCAAATATATAAAAGTATGTTTTTTTTCATAATTCATAAACAGGCATTAGAAAATAAATAGAAAATTAAAAAAAAAAAAGCCATTACTCGTCTTACTCTCTTTTTAACTACAGAACCACATGTGCTATAGAAAAACCTAAAATAACCAAAAAATAATGAGCAGTGTTCGTTACTGATGTCATTCCACTGAAGTTAGCACAGACACAAAGGGGAACAGAGTCTGGATCACCATCTTAACTCCCCTTATTTAGATGGGTACTAATTAAACAAACTCCATTCAACAATTGTTCCTGCAAACCCTAATCCTCTTAATATGTAATCACTTGTGATAGTGATTACTTGTAGAAGTAATCACTATTTTTGACTTGCAAGAAAAAAAAAAGATATATTTAACTCAAGGCTATTTTAAATTATTCAAGATGTGATACAAAATGATATTCCAGACACATAAAATGCCTCAAAAAGAAGAGACAAACAACGCAGACACCACATACCATGGCTGCCTGTATAAACTCAGCCTGTTCACATGATTCGGAAACACGTTAGTATTTTGGAAATTCAGATAAAGAGGGACCGCGCTGCCTGAAATTTAATCCTTTCAACATCCTTCACAGCCACGATGGCGAAGGGCTT
>VXAA01007286.1:0-25383 GCA_013399115.1 Anseranas semipalmata
GGACAGCAGACTGATGGACCTTGATAACAACACCATCCCATAACCATTGTTGTACCATCCCCAGGCTTGTCTCTGTCAAGCATGGTTTTACCCCTTTCCCCCTTCAAATCTAGTTTAAAGTCCTATCAATGAGCCCTGCTAACTCCTGGGCAAAGATCTTTTTCCCCCTTAGAGACAGGTGAACTCCATCTATTGCCAGAAGGCCTGGTGTCTTTAAAAAAGACCCATGATCAAAAAACCCAAAGTTGTGCTGGTGACAGCAGGCTCAGAGCCAGGTATTGATTTGCTGGCTCTTCCTGTTCTTCGCCTTGTCATTCCCTGCAACTGAAGGGATAGAGGAAAACACTACTTGTGCTAACCAGTTGTCCCAAGGCCCCGAAGTATCTTGATTGCTCCCAGACTACTTCTTGCAGCTTCATTGCTGCCTACCTGAAAACTCAGTAACGGGTAATAATCTGAGCGCTGAAGAAGGGCAGGAAGCTTTCTCTTCACATCCCTAACGGGGGCTCCAGGGAGGCAGCAGACCTCCCTGTGAAGCAGGTCCAGTCTGCGTATTGGGTATTCTGTTCCCATCAGAAAGGAGTCTCCACAACCATGACCCATCTTTTTTTCTTGGTGGGAACTGTTTTAGTGCAGGGCGTAGGTTGACGTGACCTCAGTAACACCTCCAAGGCAGATGTACCGTGCTCCTCAATATTCTTCAGATCAACCTGCAAAGCTTCATACCTATTGCACACGGGCAGCTGGGAAGGTTCCTATGAACGTAGTTCCATTTGTGTGGACAGTACAAGATATAACAGGCCCAGTGGTTCATTAAAAAAAAAAAAAAAAGGGGGAAAAATATCTTGTGCTCCTCTCCAATACTGTGATGTTGACTTCAGATCACAGGGGAAAAAAAAAATTATGGAAGTTCATTCTTCAGCTACTAGCAGGAGAAAAATCTGAATAGGTTTTTACATCCCTGTACTCTAAAATGCAACTGTCACAGTAAGTTTAAAAGTTAGAAAATAATCCATTCAGTATTGGAAGTTGTATCCAAAGCAATTGCGAAACAAACTTAAGTTTGTTAACAATTGCTTTTTCTAAAAATTTCTGTACATAAGAATCTCTAAACAGATTTGACATGGTTATTACTCTGATGCTAGGACAATTGAGGAATCAAACAACTGGATCTAAATGGACTAGAAAAGGTAGTGGGTGATTATTACCACTGACAGTATCCTGGCTAGAGTAAACAATTCTCATCTTAAACTGATAAGTCACACTTCACAGAACCTTGGTTCATATAAAATTAACGAACCTCAACTGTGCAGAGAAAGATTAAGAATATAGCAAGTCAAATCTCTCCAAAATTAAATCTTGGTTATGCTTCCGGAACTGTCATTAAGCTAATGAAATGCGGTGTTGTGGAAATAAAAAAGTCTAGAAATACTTACGTAATGATCGTCGTCTCTTGTTCTTTAACTTTCTTCTTTTATTCATTCCAGCTTTAGATGGAGATTCCTCTTTGGCCTTCGGCTGACTGGCAACTTTTGAAGAGTTCTGCTGGCTGAAGTGTGTGGGCACATGACGGGCAAGTCCTCCCTGAGATGCAAAGCTGGCATTGCACCCACCAACTACACACTAATGAGAAAAACAACAAAACAACTGTATCAGTGCACTCCGCACTATAAAGTTCATTCACAGGGGTTTGACAGATCTTTCAGTTTGCCTTTTCTGGCTCAGCCTCCAACACACTAAAAGAAAGATAAACTCTTAATGACCATGCAATTCTAAAGAGAAACAAAAGTAATCTGAAATGAATTTCCTAACTCATAACAATTTTTCTGTGTAACTCAACAATTGTAACTCATAACAATTTTTCTGTGGTATAATCACCTTTTTAAATGCTATACTATATTCTACAATATTGTGTAGCATAAAACCAATCTTGAACAATGCACTGAAACTCTTTTCACAGAAAAACACATCTGAAGATTTTTTTCTCTACAGACCAGCATTATCTCCTTCCCTTTCGAAACAATACTCTTATTATTCTGTATTTCTCGACAACTCTACAGTCTTCCTTAATGTTAGTGTTAGATAACATTATTGTTCTCTAACCTCCCTCTTTCTTGAGAGAGTAGAAGTAAACTTTTCAAATAAAAAAAAAAACATCCCTACCCACATTAAATTTGACACAGCTTAACACCTTTTATAAATGATATACAAGGTCAATATCTTTCACTTCTGTCTTTAAGTGACTTCAGTAGCTTGAAAATTCTATTAACGCTATCTACACATTTATTTTGGGATGGTGTAATTACTTCAGAAGTATTTAAGAAAGTTCTTATTCAAAGAAAATGGCCTCTTTCTCTTTTTCAGAAAAATAAGACAAGATCCAATAATAACTAAGCAGAAACACAAAAATCACAAGATACATGCAACTAAGCTAGGACTGACTTATTTTTATAAGTATTTGGTTGATGTTTACAATTATTTCAATATAAAATGAATATTTAAATTATATGGCTGGAGTGGGAGGCACAAACTTTTTCTCTTGTGCTCTGAGCTTACAAGGATAATAGAAAAATAATTTTAAGATATGCATTCCATCATGGGCTTCACTGAATTGTGTATCCACATGACTGATTTTTCTTCTCCTGATAGAACAGTAGTAGGGCAAATGAACTGATCATCCAGTAGAAAAAAAACATCACCACTCTAAACCATTGAAAAGTTCTTTTTCTTCCACATCTGTTCTGCTCCTCCCACTTCTTTCCCTCTTTCTCAGCTCTCTCATCTGTATGTCTTCTCCAGCACTCCCCTCCACAGCAAACAGATGAGGCAGCTGCATTAGGAGTTCAGCAACAAATAATGCTGCAACTATACACAATGCAAACTTTTCTCCGAAGACTAAGGAAGAATTTGCAAGGTCAAAGTAATCTGCCCCAAGCCTGCACATTTGACTGAAAGACAAGACAACAGCAGCAGAATACCACTCATCATGTTTTGTCCCTAATACCCAACTGTGCTGTTTTCCAACTGTGGCTGTAGAAGAACTGAAAAGTTTGTTTCTACCTCAGGCCTAGCAAATGGTTTTCATTGATCATCATAAAAGATGAATATAGTGTTCATAAAGAGAAACCTCTGTCATCCCCAAGAACTTAATACTTGCTATAGGAATAAAAAATATGTAAATACATTATGAGATAATGAAAGACAAAAATAGGAGGACATTTTTATTTATGTTTTTAGTAAGCTTAAGGGAAGTTTTCTAAGCACTGAGCTAACTAAAAACATGTAATGTTAATGTAACTGTGTAAGTTCCTCCCTGTCTCCTCCTCTAATAAGCATCTTAGAATTGTGCTGATCTCTACCAAAAACCTTTCTGTACCTTTCTACCTTGCCCTATAATTTCCCAAGTTCAAACAACAGCAATATTGTACACTTATACTATAGCAACTTACAATAAGAAATCATAGCACATCTAAATTCAAAACAAAAGATTCTGATCTCATTTACACTATGGGAACTTCAAAACAGTATTATTACTTCAAGCTAATACTGAAGATGAAAATTTACACTGTTGTATTAAAGATGAACAAACCCACAATCAACAGATACAGACAAAATACACGCATGTATTAATTTGACCAATTTTTTATTCTCCAGTTCTGAAGTCCTTGAAGCAGCTGTCATGCTCATAAAAGCAGTTTCATGAAACTAAACTAAGCAACTAAATCTAAACTTAATCTAAATCTAACTTTCATTAAAGTGCTACTGACAAGCTTCTAGCTCTTTGTGATCCTACAAACAGTGACAAAAAGAATACCAGCACAGAACTATACTCTGAAGTTCAACCACACTGGGAAATTAAAATTTCAGTCTTCCCAACACCTGCTAGAAGTAAAAAATAACCTAAAGTCTTGGTACAGTACATGCATTACCATATGCCAAATTTATTTAAGTACTGTATCAAAAGGCAATACCTTCTGAAAATAATACATAAACATTGTGTCAGACACATTTCTAAAACATTCTAAAACACGAGTTCGTAAGACCTCATGGTATTCCTTGTCAGATAGAAAACATGTTTCTATGACTAACTACAGTTTGACTCACAATGTCATAAGTTGACTTTTGTCTAGTGCAGAGAAAACACAATCACAAACATTCAATATAGATTCTCTACAGAAGCTACCACTTACTTCTCTTGCTCTATTGAAGTTTTACTTTTAAAAGCCCCAAACGTTAAGTCCTCAATATATGTAACTTGCAACTAGAAATGATCTATTTCGAGAAAGCCTACTTACAGTCTGCAGCCTCAGTGTGAAATAATTTGCAAAAATCATCACATTTACATAGTGTGTAGTTTGACACTACCTGTTATGTCATCAAATAATCAACAGCTGATATATATATATCAAAGATGACACAGAATGCCTTTGTAGTGGACAGAAAATAGTAGAAGAGGAGAAAAATCTTACCTGTTTTTTTCTTTTTTTTTCTCTAAAATAATATATCCAGCAATCCGTTACTAACGGGTAAAGTCTCTTCTCTCCAAAGATAAGGAGCAGTTCAGGCTGTCACTTCAGGATCTCTGGACGGTAAGTCACACCAAATCAGCTTCCCACCAGATAATTATACAGATCTAGAGGGCTTCTAATAAATCAAACTCAACTATTATGCACAACTTTAAACCAATCTCTTAATTTTTACCCCAAAAACCTGTATCTCAAAATTCTGCATTCAATTTGCAATATGATAGGTTGGGTCCGGATTGGTGGATATGTTACTTCAAGAGAAAATAAGTCAACAAGTAAGCAGTTTAATTTCTCCAGTGTACCCATACCCACCATTATTAATGGGCAATAGTGACTAGTGCCTTTAACAAACAGGATATAAAAATATCTAGCAATACATATTTTTTCTATTAAATTCAAAATGAATCAAATAACCTTTTTAGAATATTCAATGTGTAATTTTTCCAATAAATCTAACAGAAATATTTTAGACATCTGGATAAACATTCTTACTGTCTCATCACCTGAGCATTCAGGCAGAATGACTTTACATTTTCTATCTGCATCTGCAATGCTCTAATGGATAGAAGATTTTCTGCCAAAAGAATAACCGATATGAATTCCAAATGAGGACTGAATTTGCTTGGCTTTGTTGTCTAGATTTCAACAAATGTTCTCCTATTAAGAGTCATATCAAGTGCAGTCAACCCTTAATGAATAATCCCCTAACGAATTCTGGAAGTTACAGGTGGTAGAATGAGCACCAAATTTCATTTTTTATTATTACTTTTTCCTCCTCCTTTTAAGCAAAAGATGAAAGCCTACAATAAATTTGTGTACTGTCATTTGCTGTTGCTACTGAAAGCATTTACCCCATGTGAGCAAACCTTACATGACTGATCTTAAACATTAAGAGCATACCCACTAGAATCTGTATACGAAAGCAGTTGATAGCATACCCACACGCAGTCTTATATTTATGGAGGATTGCTATAAGCAATTATTTTGCATAAAATCTCCCACACATTTGAGCTCACTCTACCACTTGTCCTGTCATTGCGCCTAATACCTTGTATTTGGTCACCTACACTACATGCTAAGCGTTCTTTTGGTATGTCTACAAGTAACTTTTAATGCCTTCTACAGCAGCAAGTAGTGCTTCAAAAAATTTTGAGTACCAGAAACCACGCTAAAAAATGCAGATTGTCACAGCACAATAACTATTCAACTAATTGTTCGTAACAGCCAAGTTTAAGACAATTCTTTCTCAGCTTGCCAAAGACAGTTACCAGCATCAGTTTTCTATCTCAACAGATTACTCCTCTAGTTCCATCTGTCTGTATGTTCTGAAAGCCTGAAAGTTTTTAAGTTGTTGAACTTAGGACAACTACTACATGTTGATGATACTCCCAATGTTCCACCCATTTCTAAAAAGCTGCAAAAATTATGCAGTAACAGAACTTAAAAAAAAAAAAAAAAGAATGTTTAGCTTTCTCTCTCTCAAGTCTGGATATAAAATGATATACAAATGTGAACATACTAAATATCTTTGGAGAAGCAATTACATGCTCTGAGAACATTTATATTAAATGAAGGCCTATAATGACAAAAAAGGCTGAAGGAATGGCTAGAACCAGACTGTTACAAGCAGAGAGAACTTCCAGCAGCACAAAAGCAATGAACTTCAGGTATTAAGGGGGACACACTAAACCTCACAAACAGAAACCACGGAAAAAAAACTTATGAAAATATGAGAAAATTGCCTTTGTGATTTGGAAGTAGGTTCATTTCAGTGACAAATGAACCACACAGCTACATAATTAATATACATGCACGGAAAGGGCAGGCAAACCCACAAACACCTTTTAAAATGAAAGCACAGCAGCTCATTTACAGTAGGATACAGCTTTTAAATCAAAGAACAGCATTACATGCATCTCAAAAATAGAGAACTGAACCCCAAATGTGCAACTACATAAAATGAATTTATCTGCAAGCAAAAGGGAGACAGGACAGAATCTATCCTTCAACAGAACAGTTCTGTAAAAGATAGCTTTATGCTTGAAACAGTTCCCATCTGCCTTTCAATTTAAGAAAATACTTTTTTCTCTTATTTTGCCTAGAGGTATAAGCACTTAGCAGCCTACCATATATTTATTAATCTCCTCTCTTCATTAAACAACTTTAGCTTTCTCATACCTTTACAAAAGTTTTCCCTGCTATTAATCATCACCTTCCTAGCTAATGTTCTTTACGTTTCTTAGAACGATTCTGAACAGTTTTTTAGACAACAGCATACAGCTCTATCATTTCCACTGCCTTCTAAGTCAATTCTTCACAAATCCTGACATTTATTTTTAACAAAACACTGAATGACTTGGCATCTTCAGTGACTCCTCTAAAGTGACAATGATTCCTTCTTTTATACTAGAACTCGTGTATTCTTATGAAGCAATAGATTTTTTTTTCTTTAATTTAGGTTTTGGAAGACATTGTCTGCAGTAATCAAGAACAAGAGGTCTTTGATTGAACTAACTAGAAAAATGTTGGCTTTTGCTAAAAATCTGAGCCATTAAGATTTATAAGAACAGCTAAATGCAATAAATGATTAGTTTTTTGAACAACTGCCATAAAATAACTGTTCTTGAACTGATCAAGACTAATATTCAGCATTCTCTTAAATGTTCTTTCTTTTTTTTTTTTCAGACAGATTTCAAAAGCTTGAAAAAGAAAAGGATCAAGTAAAGAAAGGGGTCTAGTTAACTCACAAGTTATCACAATCACATACTTGGCTATATCATGTGGGTTCTGAAGCCTATATTCAGCATAAAAGAAAGGGGAACAAAAAGAACTTACAAAATTCAGACCAGAATTACCCTCCATTCAAAGCCCCCAGGAACAGATTGAGAAATGCAGAGGTAAAACGCAAACAGAAACACTGAAGACAACAGCAGAAAAAAAAAGCAACACACTGAGCCATGACAATAAACTACTGCAATCCTAGCCTGCGTTTTATTCTTTCCCTTAGTACGACTAGAAAGTACAGAAAAATGTATTTTCTCACCAGCTAGTTAACACAAGATGCTTACCATCAGAACCAATTGTTTGAAATTTTACGGCTCTAGCTGTAACCAGCCTAGCCAAAAAACCTGGGATATCAGCTTTTACTGACTTCACTAGGTAACTCTCACAAGACTCAAGAAATACTATTGTTTCCTGAGGTATGCCCTCCTCTTTTAAACCCAGTGTCTCTAAATTCAGTTTCTTTGATCTGCACCAAGCAAGTCTACAAACTAACCTACCGGAAGACTTTTCTTCAAGACAGAAACCTGTCATTACACTTTAAGGCACATAAAATACTTAGTTCTAAAATGAGAAGAAATAAAGTACAAGTTTCCTCTAATGACTCATTTTCAAGTTTGATTCAGGGATTAGTAGTTACAATTTGATCAGTTACTGGAACAATCATATCTGCAAGATTTCAGGGACCTATGATCCTTACACTATGCTACCAAGAGCATGGTAGCTTAATTCCTGTGAACAAAGGGTATGATAAACTCCAGAGCAAGTTTCCCCCACCATCATTCACTCTGTCAGTAGTTTTCAGACTGAATTTAGCAGTTTGGAAAAAGTCTAGTCTTCACTAGCCTAGAAAAAAAAGCTTTCACCTGCACTAAACTATTTTTACTCTCTAAGCTTTGAGTATAGTTTTGTTATCTGTCATAACTACTGTTAAAAGCTGTGCAGAAGTAGTAACTTCTGGAAGAGGTCACTGTAACAGAAAAGTACTTTTTAGTAATAAAACTGCCCTAAAATATAAAAGCAGATGACATTACGTGAGAAGAAAGAGAGGAAAGGGTAGTAGAGAAGCAGTTACTAAAACTTGGTGGGGTTGGGGCAGGAAGGGGGAAGGAAGGTATAAAATGCTACCTAAATTTAATAAAAAGCCCTAATTCATTTTTTAAATCCTAGATGGAAGGAGAACTTCAGTCTGAAGTAGTTTGGGTGGGACTTACCATCAAGTGATCCAGGACTGACAGCTATGAACTGCCCCAACTGTATCCATAAGAGGATGAAGCAACTCATTAATAACGGATTGGTGGATATGGGAATGATAAACACTACTATACCTAGAATTGCAGGTACAGATTAGGGGGAGAAAGAAAGAGAAAGTTAGAAAATACTATGCAGGAAATACAGTCAGCTCAACGGTCCTGCATTCCTGACTTCCTTATTATTCTCAGAGAGGTTAACCATAAATAGTCACTGACTGTTTCAACTGAATTTTGTTAACAATAACAGCTCTTATTCAAGCGCAGAATGTGCACCATCAGGCATCATCCAAAGTGTAAAGCATGAAGCAAAATATCTCACTGTTACAGTATGTAAACAGCTCAACTGGAAAATGCACAAAAAAATTGAACTTCAGCATTATTTAGTTTTAGATTCCCCTACCATTTATAGATTAAAAGGAACAGGGACAGAGAAGCAGTAACGGTATCTTCAACTGTTTTCATAACAGAACAGGATCTGTGGGCACTATCATGGCAAAGACCAAAGCTCAGCTTACTTGATACTTTTTAAGAAGTCCTCTTGCGATGGCATTTTTCAATTAATACATTCTACCAGGAAAAATGAATAGGATCACTCTTAAAATAAAGGATGATGTACCTTGCTATGAACCTTACCTTGAAAGGTTTGTCCCCACTGTGTGTCAGCATATGCCTCTGCAACCAACTTTGACTTGTTGAAGGTGTATTATATACTTTGCAACCTTTCCACAAGCAAACAAACACCTAATAAAGTAAAAACGTAGTAAGTTTACACAAGTCAAAGAAAACAGAAAAAAATTTCAAAAGCAGATTAGCAAAGAAGCCTGTTTCCGCAATACAAGTTTAGTTCAAAGAATTTGGAAACAACCATTTATTTTGCAACACGCTTCTCATCTCACCAAGGCAAAAATAATTGCAACCACTAGTATTCAAAAAAAAAAAAAAGCAAAACCAAGAAAAAAAAAAAAAAAAAAAAAAAAAAAAAAAGGTCAGTGAAACAAAGTGTCAAAAGCCAGATGATCCTGCAGATAAACAATCAAAAAGCCACAACATCCAGCCTGCATTTGTACTGTATATCAGTATCACCGGATACTGAGATAGAAAATTTGTAAATGATAAAATTTACATTTTCTGGATAGGATAAGATAATTTGTTCTCATAAGCAAGTAATTTCATTCTTTGAGCATGGCAAAGTCTTAAAATCCAGCTGTTTAAATATCAGTTTTATATTACGGAACACTGGATACCCACAGTTAACACTCCCTTTCTGATGAAGAAAGTTAATTTTTTTCATAGGATTCAAAACCTATGGGTGTTTGGCTGTTCCAGTATACAGATTAGTCACATGCACAATAGTGCATTAAAGAGAGTAGAACTTGCTCATGCTGCTTTTCTCTCTCCTCTCATTGTGTCTATCTATAACCTAGAGAATAAAAAGGCTCAATGAACTTGGCCTTCATTAGAATTTCCTCAACAAGTCTGTGTGTGAAGGGAGGTATAGCCCTAATTTTTAGCAGCAGAATACAGCCCCCAGGAATAGCATTGTCCAAAATACTTTCAGAATACCTTTCAGAACTGCAGGGAACTAATTGGATTTGAGTTTCTTGTTCTCTTTCAGAGATTAAAAAAAAAAAATCTTCAAAAGACTGTACTTTCAAAACAAAAGAATAGCCATACGAGTGTGCTATGTGCTTGCTATATAACGTAGATACCCCAACTTACTAATGCAAAGCTGGAAAACCGTGCGTGCCTGTATCAAGGTCTCCTGACCCATAAAGCCCAACTCTCCGATGCTTTAGTGTCTGCTGCTTGTCAGTTTTAAGATCGCCCTGCAGCCACAGAATTGAAATCTCTGAGATTCCTGGCACTGCAACAGCTCTGTAACTGTCTCAATACTTCCACCATCAACAGCAAACTGCAGAGCACTCAGCAAAGGAGAACTACTATGAAACAGATTGTTGAAATGCAATCCCCTCAAAAAACATGCATTTGGTTTTGCAACAACCCCCCAGAAGCTCTGGCAAGGCTTCTTGGGAACACCTGTCTAGACACTGAATCCAAAATATTTCTGACAAAATATTTCGGGGAGGTAAAACTATTTCACTGAAGTTTCCTGGGCTCTTCATGCTTCTGGTTTGGGCTTCCTGGGCCAGTTTGGAGCCATTATCTAAGTACCGGCTTGAAAAAAAAAAAACACAAAAACATTGCAACCATACAAGCAAGCTTATCACATTGCTTTTAAGTTCTCAATAAGAAGTTAGTACAACCGCTTTCCTTCAAATTTATAGTCACTGCGTTGAGTGATATCTGAAATCCTACCAAAACCACATAATCTCTAACACCACTTAAACGCCTCACCAGCAGGTGGCAGACAAATCCTTGAAACAAACAGCCAGCATCTGTCCCCTTCCACAGCATCTAGGGGATGAACTTTGAAAAATAAACCAACTCCACTAGGGGGAATAAAAGGAGAAGTGTGAACTGAGTGCGACACTCAGGCACTTGGTCCCTCCAACAACCATCTCATTCAGAAAGACAAAACACAGTCTAACGTTTTCTAAGTAAAAATATCCACAAATCATGCCACACCAAATATAAACGAACAGAAATACAGCATGAAAAACCTGAAAATTCTTCCAGTCCCTTTTTAAGAAATGAAAAGGGGTCATGGATTGGACAAAGGTCACTGAAGATGCGTTTACGTGAAAGCCCACAGGATACTGATACACCTTATCTATTTAATCGTTTCATCCAGGATTCACATAACACTTTTATAAACCTATGAATAGAACTACAGAAATCTATCTCATGGGTGACTAAAAAGCTGGCTCACTGCTGGATGATTCTGCCTAGAGCTTGGACTTGAAAAAAGTCACTAAATATCAAGCTGGAAGTTCAGTCATGCCAATTAACATTAGCTAAACACAACCAATGAGTCACGCCTGTCACAGTGACACAATTACATAATAAACTATTTAAAGTAATGCGAATTTGCATTTTATTTAAGTCTCTTGTACCCTCAAGATAAAATGTAATAGCCTAACATTTCACATATTCACATTTTAAAGAAGTGGCAAGACAAAGTTGAAGATAAGGACTATTCTATGTTAAGATTTGATATTAGCTCTCCAAGAAATTCAAGAGATACAACATACAGTACTGAAAGCAGACTGCTTGTGTTTGATATAAAGGTAGTTTACTTGAAATATTCCAAGCATTAAATGTAACTCCTCACTTCCCAACCTCCCAAATTAGGTATAGAGTTGAAGTCACACTACTCGGAGATGTGTTAAAACATTAAAATTGTGAGACCAACCCAAACTGCACCACTTGACCAGTTATTAGACCGAATATACATGATCACATATGTACGTCAATTAAAAAAAATAAAAAATACTAGATGCAGTTATATTGAAGGGATAACATCCAAAGACCTGCCATCAGTACTATAAACAGAACTATTTTGGTAAGACTTCATACTCACAAGATGACCAGTCTTACATCTGCGCTATTATATGTTCTGTATATATTTTATTTCTAATAAGACTCTATTTGTAAAAATAATCAAGATGTGACTTTGCCCGAGTTCATATGCAGTAGCACATACACTAAAAGTTATCAGAAAATGAATTCCAAGTATAATCAGTTCAAGACAAACCAGCATCTTCAGGATGCTGAGAAATTAGCAAATCTATCAAAAACCCAATCGTTTCAAATATTTCATTAGGAATGTATTATATTCTTAAAGCTACCCATTCAGTCAAAACCACAGAATATCAAATCAAGTAAGTTGTGCAAAACACAACAGCTGAATGCCTAATGCCATACTGCTGAAGGCCCAATCTCAGTTAACAGTAGCTACAGAACTGATATTATAACATAAGATTTACTACTGTCATTGAAGAGTAAAATAACAGTTACTAAGAAAGAGGGAGAAAAATAAAATCAACACCAACCCCTCCTCGTTGACCATCCACATGTATGGAGCGAATATGATCTGCCAAATCCGGGCTGGAGCTGAAGCAAGCATGGCAGTGGTCCCAACAACAGTTATAAGCGATGCTTTTTGCAGAGGAGGCAGGAACTCCTTGCCCATTCATCATCACTGGAGTTGAACGCCCACTGGAAATTGTGCTGTCTACATCCATAATAGTGCTGCTTATGCTGTAAGAAAAGAAGGAGAATGTTCGTATTTGTTACACATTAATGGAACAAACAACAATTGTAGCTCTTTGGGGCTTTGCATCAGATTCATTTAGACAGGTTGAAAAAGGAAGTCTTACACTAACTTATTATTTATTATGGTTCATCACCTTAAATATAATATAACATTCAGTCAGGGAATAGCCACTATCACTCCATAGTATAACTTCCTCTGGACACTGTCAACAAAAGAGAGGGCTGGAAAATTTTCTCCCATTCACTGAGTTGCCAGAAAATCTTGTGTAATTAACACAGTTAGTTTTAAGCTACATCAAACAGTCATTCATCATTTTTACTAAACATGGTTGGTCAAACCAGAATCTACAACGCTAAAGCCGTAAAAATGATACAGAAGTAAAGTTTTACAGAATGTTTAAGAGACTCCCACACTTAACTCCTAAGCCCAGCAGCATGTCTATCACATGCGTAGCCTAAACTAATGGTTTTTGTTTGTTTGTTTTTTGAAACTTTGCAGAGAACTTTGCAGGGTCATTTTTATCAGCTGTTCTGCTCTGTATCT
Source organism: Anseranas semipalmata (assembly GCA_013399115.1). Taxonomy (NCBI): domain Eukaryota; kingdom Metazoa; phylum Chordata; class Aves; order Anseriformes; family Anseranatidae; genus Anseranas; species Anseranas semipalmata. The sequence continues at coordinate 13,281 of VXAA01007286.1, forward strand.
TGGCAGATACAGAGCCAAGCATCAATTGGAGCAGAAAGAAAATTGTGGAGTACACTTTCTGTATTAAGGCAAAAACTATGGAGATAGATGGATGTTGTTTCTGGATAAAAATTAAATAGCTACTGACATACCTTTTTTTTTTAACCTAGTAAACTGGTTCATCGACTTTTAGAACCCCTTATGTTTTTGTCTTCCACAAAGGCACAGAACTACAGAACCGCTCATCTTTGAAAGGACCTCCGGAGGTCAGCTGTTCGGATTTCCTGCTCATACAAGAGCAAGTGAGATCAGATTGCTCACGGTCTTGTACAGTTAAGTTTCTGATGTACGTTTTCAAAGGCTGGAGTTTCTGCTACCTTTCTGAACAGTTTTTTCAATGTCTGACTGACCTCATTGCGGGGAGAGGGAAAAATTTCCCAACATCTCATCAGAATTTCCAGTGTTGCAACTTCTGTCTGTTGCCCTCTTCATCTTTTTTAGTTGTACACTTGGCAACTGTCTCCTCCTTTGCTATACATCCCTAATCAGATCACTGAAACCAGCAATAAGCCTACCCTTCTTACTCTAAAACTGAAGAAACCCAGTCTCTCAGCTACTCCATGTATAGCATCTGCTTCAGCCTCCTAACCATATCGGAGGCCCTCTCCTGAATGCTCTCCAGTATGTCAATATCTGGAATGATCCCCAAAATGGACACAGTAATCCAGACACAGTCCCAATTGTGCCAAATACAGAGGAAGAATCACTTCTGCTGACCTGACAGACACCCTTTTGCTAATGCAGTATGTGGCGGTGATCTTTATGTAAGTGCCTTTACATATTCTTCTGAGTAAAGTACAAGGAAACAAATCTACTTTAAGATGTTACTTTAAAGGAGCAGAAAATAATAGTTTCCTATTTGGCTCTCCACAGTATTTATAATTTTCTAGCTTGTATCATACCCCTTTTCTCCTCCCACCTCCATATTTCTATGCTAAAACACTTTGCTTTTAAAGGCATAAGTGCTGTTCCATTTCTGGCACCATTGCTGTTCTATTACATATTTTGAGATGGATGAAACAAAAACTGCATCATTATTCAAAATTAGAGGATATCATTAGCATGTTTGCTCTTTTGCTCTAAAATCCTTTACTAGCAATCTTACAATATCTGTACTTTTTTTTGTTTTTACTATTACTGTTCTAGCAGTTCTTTCCTGATGTTTATATTAATTTCAAAATCATCATTTCCCTTGTGTTTTTTCTCCCCCTTCACCTACCATAGGCATTCCGCTGCATTTATCAATATCAAATTTCATTCCTTAACAAACATAATAATTCCCTTTGCAATGCTTTCCAGTTACAATTTAGTTTTAACTATCCAGAGTAATTTGGTTTCATGAGCAATCTCTGATATGGAAAAGAGAGTTACCAGTAAGGTAACATTTACGAAAATGTTGACTACCGTATCCCAGGCAGACAACCCTTAGAAACTGCCTTCCAATCCATTAATCTCCTTCTATTAATAAAGCTGAAAAATTATTCTTAGGCTTCTGTTTTCCAAATTAATCCAAAAGAGAAAGTTTTAGAGACCTTCTTAACAGGTTTTTGCCTGAATAGAAGTCTATCAAATATGAACTTGCTAAATATTAAACAAATACCATGCTTTATTTTTGAATTTCAAAAAAGGACTAACAATTCACAAGGCATGCCTTCTCCCAGTGAAAGCCATACTGGCTCCTTCCTGCTACACAGCATTTTTCCATATGCCCACTATTTATTCTCTTCCCTTTTCTATATCCTGAATACACACAGCTCTCCAAGCCCCCGCTACCACCCCACCTTCTTTCTTCTGTACTACAAGAAGCAGTCTTGGTTCCTTTCATGACATATACTTACAGCCTGTGATAAAGCAAAGGTGGCCAAGAGAAGCTTACAAATATGGTTTTGAATCTGTTCCATATTTCCATCTTTCCCCAAAAGCCTATTTTATAATAGCCAGAAACTTCCAAAAACTGCAACTAGCACTAAGTTGAAGCTACAGTCCCAACAGTGTTAACAGCCACTAACTGCAAACTACTGGAAATAGTCATTAGTGTCCTTCTATGAAATTGCCAAGCTTTAAGTGTAAAAATACATAGCAATTTTTCCCCCATGCCAGGCCCACAATACATGTACCAGGGGGCTGACATTCCCTCCTTCCTCAGCTGACACCTATGCCAAAAACTATTCCTAAAAGTAAAATCAAGTTATGTTAGCAAAATCTACCAACAGGATGAAAAAGAAAATTATATAAATAACTTAACGTGACTTCTACACACCTGAGTTCTAGAGTTACCCAAACAGTTTCCACAAAGTCACCATTCAGAAGTAGTTTTGAACGCAGACAAGATGACACATAGCCTGACCACTGAATAAAGTAACGTTACACTGATCAATAGCTCCAACGGGAAGTTGCTCAATCAAGGCAAAGCACTATAGATGCATTACTTGCACAACAGCCACCTCAGATCATTTCCAGCAAATAACCCTAACTTTCTCATGGTTGAAAGTTACTAACATACAGGATTTTATCAATGTTTTAAGCAGGAGCTCAAGTTTCCATGCTATTTACAGTCAGTCCATGCTTCTATATCCACTGACAGCATTAGGACCATTCCCCAAAACCCCCCAAAAAGGCATATGCAAACTTCTGACTAAGCAGCATGGTGCTGGTGACCACAAGGATAGACTAGGAATGGTTATTCAGCACAGTTCTCTCACAGGTTCCCTGCTTTTAAACCCTGCTCTTAAGCGGGAAGGCAATTAGAAAGCACAACCCAGTACAAGTTCTGTGAAGAATCGGTGCGTGCGCATCTGCACGTGTGTGGTTTCATTAGTTCACAGGCATGCAACCTAACTTCTAAGCTGGGATGAAAAACCTCCTGATCAACTTGCAGCACGAGAGTTTATTTCATATTGTAAGTGCAATGCAACACACATTGATCCTCTTACTATATAAAACCACAGGTCTCGATTTCTACAGTTCAGGAAATGCAGATACTCAAGGCTTTTTTTTTTTTCCTTCAATACGATATCCTACTTGTAGAAAATTATCCTTAGTTTTGGAGAAAAATACGTAAAAGTTGGAACTAGCAATACCGATAGTATCTATGATACTATCATAGGTAGGTTTATTAATGACATGAGAAACCAGTAACACTTAGAAAGCCAATCTGGTTGTAACAGTTTAAGTGTTCGCTTACTTTAGTTCTAATAGCCTAAGTGCTTGCTAAAGGCTAACATTAGAGTTGCATCCCTGGAGGTACTTAAGAGACGTGTGGACGTGCAACTACGGGACATGGTTTAGTGGTGGGGCTCTAGGTCAGGTTGGTGTTTGGACTTGATGATCTTGAGGGTCTTTTCCAACCTGGATTATTCTATGATTATATCAAATTTTAATATTAGAGGAACTGGAATAAAAGAAGGTTGCCCATAACTCTTAAAACAAGAAATAGCGTACAGAATTTCTTGGAAGCCGAGGATGAAGTGTTTCATTGGACTAAGCTTCTATAATCTATTCAAGATACAGTCTAAAAATGAAAAATATGTAACTGAAATCCAGCTGAGTGATAATAGGTCAGTATTTAACAGAACTCCTTCCTTTCTTCTAGCTGGCTTAACTAAGACATTAGAAGTGCAGATGAGTATTGCTGTAACAGGACCTACAATAGAAATAGCTAAATTGCTTATAAAACAAAATGGCCAGGGGCCACACAACAGGAGATCACCATTCTCTGATCGTTCTCTTGATAGGTTCCCCTAAAACGCAAGAAGCTTGCTGCTCTAACACATTCCTTTTTTAGAAAATAACCANGTGAAGAGAATCCATGAAAGATCCAAAGACCAGCAACACCTTTCCTCTCTGTCATGTTTTGTACAGCTAAAGCACGTGTACATATTCTGTAGTAGGCCACACCCTGAGAAAATATCAGGAAGCTTTTCAGAGAAAAGTTTCAGTATATAGGGCATCAGAAGACACTGACTTGGAAGGTCACTAGCCCTTCAATTGCCATTTCGAGATGAAGGAGAAAAATGATGGTAAGTTTCATAATCAGAATGGTGGCTGCTGCTGAAGTCTGCGAAGACTTAATTGCAACACTTTTTGCTAGATCTGCTGATTTGCCATTTTGTTTCTTGGGATTTCAGAAAGCAGGTGAGAGCGGATGTGCAAGTGGCTAAGACATATGCACACATTCCAACGTTTTATCTAGTCCACTTGAGTCTTTTCCCGACCTGAAGCATGGCAACCCAGCCCAAACAGGGCTGGACCACTATGGCAGTGTCTGTGCATCTTTGAGCCTCTGAATAGGGCTTTCCAATCCAATCCGACACTATCAGCTTGGCACGATCCAAGGAAGGGAAAAGTTCTGTAACAAAAGGGAAGGTAATAAAGGAAAAGTACATCTCCTGCTCGGCTTTCTTTTTGCTTTCTCATCTGAAATCCACAATGCCTGCAAGTGGGGAACTAATAATATGCATCAAAGAGGAGAGAACAGAACAAAGTAAGGAAAACAAAGACATTCTGGCAAACTACAGATAAAAACCAAAGATATTGAAACAGATTTTAGCTGAATAATGTAAAGTAAGTTTTCCCTGCCAGCCCCCCCCCCCCCCCAAAAAAAAGTCCTTTTTCCCCAGACAGGAGATCTGTTTAAATCCTGACTGCCACTATCAAAGCAGAATGACACTAGTCGAACTTAAGCGCTTGTGGCATTCCCCTATTGCTAGTGACAGACAGGTCTGGGTTTGCTCCCAAGCTGTAAGCAGGCTCCAGCTCTATTGTAATGGATCTATAGACCATAGCCTGATGAAGAACATTAGACATTTGAGTTTCAGAGAGTTCAACTCAGGGGTCATCCCGAACAATAGAGCATCAAAAACAGTCACTGCTGGAGAGAGCCTGCATACACAATAGCTGTTTTTAAGAAGCACCATTCAAAAGACTGACTAATTACTAAAATTTAAAACTGTTACAGCAAGCACAACAACAGTCTTCTAGTTTATGTTACTCCCTACTTTCATCGTAATCCGAGCACCAGAATCAACCTGAAGTAAAAATCACAGCTAGATTTTTAGAACTGAGCCAAATTCCAAAATGCCTTCTAAACCAACACCTAATTTTTACCAAGTCTGGAAACACTGGCAAACAATGCCTTCCAGATGCAGCAAGGTAGTACTGAAAATACAGTCTTCTCAGAACAGTTGCACCTTTTCCCCTTCTCCAATTTTTCCTTTATTAAGATCAACAGCTTTGAAATGAAACTGACATTTAAAGCGTGTTCGTTAAGCAACACAATTAATGTAAGCTTAAGTAGAGGAATCATTATCTCAAAGGCAATGTTTGAGGTCTTATTTTTACATTTTACCTGTAGCTAAAAATAATCATCTTCATAATGAGTATGTATTAAGATTTTTTCTTAAGCATCACATTCACATTAAAACATCAGCACCTGCACAATCTATGGTGTATGTGACTATGTGAATCAAACACATCTAGCTGCTTAAATCCAGTTTGAACTGTATTTAGAAACAATCCTGAAACTGAAACATTAGCAATAATAGCTAACAACTTGCTTGAAGTTACAAACCGTTTCTACTTTATAAAGAACACACACACACACACACAGAGTTCAAGTATTTTCAGTCCTGGATTATTATTCTCCTTTAAGGATCTGAGCAAAATTAAGCCATTGTTGGAGCCGTGTAAATACAACTATTCCCTTTGAGGAAAAAAAATCTCCAAATTCTTCCCAACTTAAAACACACAAGTTTCCAACCACATAACTTCCCACATGCACATTTGGGTACTAACTGCTGTGTACAGTTAAATGTGAATGAAAACGTAACGAGCCTGTGATTTAATGCATTCAAGAAAACGGTGAATTGCACATCATTCCTGACACACGCTTAGCTCTCCAAGGAGATCGATTTCCTCACTACTCCAAGTAATCCCTTCCATTGAATTTAATGAATGAAATGCCCCAAATTTTTTTCTTTCCCTGTTTTTGTTAATCTTTCAGAAAAACAGACAGTAGGAGTCTAAGGAGAGTATCAACAAAAACCAAAAGAAGCAAGAACAGCATAATTGCGTTTTTACTTTCCATGAACCCCCATTAGCCACTGGGCGCTCGAAGAAACGGTAGAGCCAGGCACCAAACACATGCACAAAAGCCCAATCAATTTACTATTATATTTTTAATGTCTGCTAGACATAGTCCCTCTAGACCTTAACTGAAGTAACCTTCCCTCAGGCAAAATTCAGACCTAACAGATGGGCCTTATACCATGCCCTTGAGGGTCAACAAGCAGTAGTTCAGTCTGATCAACAGGAGCTCATTGCAGAGCTGCAGTACCTCCACTGAGAACGCTCAGCTTCCAGTCCCCAGATGTTCAGGACGTAAGCAAAGGACCCAGATGATTTCAGCTAACACCAAGGGAAATGACTTTGACAGATCCTATAAAAAAAATAAACTCATCTTGTAATGGAACAAATTTAAAACCAACACAGACCTCAGGGAACAAACACTGCAACGTTGCTAAAACCAACACTACAGAGTAGCCATCAAGACGCACTAAACGCGACCGATGAATCTTCTAAAACAGTTTATTCTAAACTACACAGGGATGATCAAGTCATAGAGCATCACATCCACACAAGATTGCCTCTGACTAGATAAAAGCATAATTAACATTCAAGAATACAAATACTGTGAACCTCACTGAAAGTATGTGAATATTTTAAGGATAGATATACCCTGCTACTTTCTTTAGCTTTCACTAGCCTGTGAAATACCTTGTCATTTCTGCATGAAGTTTCAGCTACTTTGTTCCAATTCATATGAGGTGAGCTTAAGAAAGATCTAACTGTACACTCAAGAAAGACACTTAGAATAATGGAAACCTTGTGACTGACAGGCATTTCTTCCAACAACTTCAAGGGTTAAAACCCAGAACTGCTATAGAAAAGCTTTTACAACGTGGAAGACCAAGTCACCATTAGGTACTAATCCCAAAATAAAACAAACAGCATCAATCCCCATCACTCAATTACAAATGCCAATTCAAAACAGAACAGAAGTTGAAAGGAAAAAAATGGCATGCCTAGTGACACACCTGAGTATTACATTATCTTCATTTCACCAGGAAAAGTCAAGACTGAAACAAAAAACTTCACAAGTTTCCTCATTTCTCTATCCCCTTCCAAGGCAAGGTATAGAAGTCTGGGGCACAGCTCAGACCAATGGACTAGTTCCACAAGAACAGAGCACCTAGCAGTTTTTCAGCTTTTTGAGGCCACCAAATTCAAAGCGATTTACACTGATTATTTCCTACAGGCTTCCTATGCAATCAATGGTCAGGTGAAGACAAATCCTCACAAAGCACGGAAGTGATCACATGATGAATCCTGAGCTCCCATCCTTGACACAAAACTCCTGCATCTGTCCTAGGATTTTATTTTTTTTTATATAAAATCTCTATCACTTCCAAGCACGGGAGCAGCTATATTTGCCAAGAAGCATCACATGATTAACTTTTACTTCTTTATGTCCTGCTCAACAATAGGAACTGTAGACCAAGGTTGTTAAAAACTGAAGTAGGACAAGCATTGTTCAGAAGAGCTAATTTCAGTGGTAAAACTCAACTTTATACTAAAAATTGCTCCTAATTAAATTAGCTCTTAAATGAAAGAGAAGAATAAACGTGGCTTTGCATTAAGATTTAACTTTTGCTGACCTTCAATGAATATTAAGTAATCTTTACTACCAGCCTCTTCACAGTGTTACTATCAGAACATCAATGTCATGATTACCAGGATTTGATAAAACGCAAAATAGCTAAAGGCAACTACACACAGGTACACAAGCAGATTTAAATTACTTTGCCTTATGGTCTCCAAACAATCACGCCCATTTAAAAGTGAGATTAAAGTAGACCCAAAGAAAAATGAAGAGCTCACAGAACGTGAGCGACCACTATGAGCCAGCAACAGAGTGAAGAACTTCAACGCTTGCCTGATTTTTTTTTTTGTTCCCCTTCCAGTCTTTGGCAAGTTTAGTAATTTATATCTAAATTAGTTACACACACACTTCTACTACTAAATTTCCAGAATTACCAATTTAATTCCCCAAATCAAACATATGTTCCACAAGCAAAACAGCTCCCTTTATTTTAATGGATGTAGCTTGACTGCAGCAAAGAAATGCCATAATGCTTTGGAGCTCCTAGAGTGTTTTTTTCATTTATCCAGCAAGTAATCCAGAGAGAATCTTCAAAGCAGACAGGAAATAACTTCAGCTACCTGCATTTCTGAGAAGTGGCGTTGGTTTTTTTTTGTTTTTTAAATGATGATTTTCCTTAGAAAACCATTTATCTTTAATTTAAATAGAACATATCCAAAATCATTTCGTGGCTGATAATCATCAGTTTCTGAATTCAGAAAAAGCTATCAGCAGTAAGAAAAAAAGAGCACACACAGATAAACTACCATCAAAACAAAAGTGGATTGCAGAATACTGAATGGCTGCAAAAGAGAAAGATAATTCACATGGCAACAAGAAATGAGAATATCTGGATGAAAACAAGCCAGAATTACATGAAGTAAAAGTTCACTACAATGTTTTAAGTCAGTAGCTTCTGTTCACACCTGCTCTTGCAGCTCCTATCCACAAAGCCCCCCAATAATCAGACAGAATAACTCACTCCATGGCTCTTCAGAGGCAAGGGAAGAAAAATCTAATCAGCAAAAACTGCAGATGTCAGCAAAGTTACTTTGTGAAAGTGAAGGAGAATTAACCTAGCAAGTAAGAGATGCATTATAAAAAAAAAAAAAACTTACAGAGCAACAGAATAGGAAGAATAGTGTTTGGTGGTATAGCATTTTCAAGAAGCGCCTTCAGGTTCTTTACAACTTTAAAAAAAAAAAAACAGCAACAATAAGGCAACTAACGGACAAAGGGGAAACAAACAAAAAAAAAGACAGAAGACCACAATTCCCAAAACTGCATGAGTTAAGAAAGCACCCACCCTCTTGGAAGCACTGGTGCTTCTGAGTCATTTAGGCTTTTTTTTGCCCCTGAACTCAAACCTATCCTTCACACAGATGAAGTTACCCTAACACAAGTTTCTCAAAATGAACAAGATTTAAGAAATGTTCTGCGCTTGTGCGGCCTCACCTTGAGTACTGTGTACAGCTTTGGATGTAATAACAAGGACATAAAACTATTAGACAGTGTCCAAAGGAGATCTACAAAGATGGTGAAGGGTCTAGCAGGCAAGACATATGAGGAGTAGCTGAAGTCTCTTGGTTTGTTGAGCCCTGAGAAGACGAGGCTGAGGGGAGGCCTCATGGCGGCCTGCAGCTTCCTCACGAGGGGAGCGCAGGGGCAGGCGCTGATCTCTGCTCTCTGGCGACAGCGACAGGACCCGAGGGAACGGCATGGAGCTGTGACAGGGGAGGGTCAGGCTGGGTGTTAGGAAAAGGTTCTTCACCGAGAGGCTGGTCGGGCACTGGAACAGGCTCCCCAGGGCAGTGGTCATGGCACCGAGCCTGCTGGAGTTCAAGAAGTGCTTGGACAACACTCAGACACGTGGCCTGATTTTTGGGTGGTCCTGTGTGGAGCCAGGACCTGGACTCGATGGTCCTTGTGGGTCCCTTCCAACACAGGGTATTCTATGATTCTACAAATCAATCTTAAAAACAAGTCTGCAAAACTATTCATTGAATATCCGTATAGGTATATGATTACTAAGAAATCAACATAGTGAAAAATAAAAGAAGTCAGGGAGAGAATTTTCTATGGTAGTATTAAAAAAACTTGTTCTGAAATTCTTTTTGAAGCAGCAGTTAATTTTTGAGTAAAGCTATTTCTAGGTTAGGTTTAAATACCTAGAAAAGGGAGCAACTCTTCAGAACACACTTCAGTTTGATGGTATAAAACCAGGAGAAGATAGAAAAGCTCTTCAAGATAAAGAAATCAAAGGAACTTAAAATAACAAACACATACAGGAAACAAAACACGACTGAGAAAGTATGTTATGAATCACCACCCCTCTAGAGCTGTTTCCACTCTCCTGGATCACCTACTTTGATTATTTAGATTGTCAGCCCTAGAAAATTTCGGCTTATGTATTTAACATAACAAAAGCAGGTTATCACCTGAGTTGTAGCATACAGAGGAACAGATAATACAGTAAGGAAACTTGGAATGCAAAGTGTCAGAAGAGCAGTGACAAAGTACAGCAGGTTAAATATGCACGCCTTGTGATACAACAGTGAAAAGACTACATATGCAAAAGCATTACACAAATCAAGAAACTGTAAGTGGTTCTGCCTTAAAGATACCAATAACATTGACTTTCATTTCTGGGAAACAATTTATCTTCAACTTGATTACCTCCTTAGAAAGTTAGGGAACAGCAACAAGTGGTTCATGATTTTAAATCCTTACTGAAACACAATCAATAGTTAAAAAAAATTCTGTCATTTCTTTAAGCATGCTTTCCATTCTGAGAACCACAATTAAATACAAAGTCTAATCAGCGTTGGAAGTAAAAACCTTCAGGTATGGTGTTAAGGAAATCCCAAGAGGTGTTACCATTACTGTCCCATTCTCCCATCCTCAGGATACCTATCCCCACTTGTGAACATATAACTCAAAAAATAAGCAGAAGACAAAACGACCAGAGAAAGATGAAGGAGTCCCAGAGGAGACCTAACCCGCCCTCCAATTTCAGTTACTGTCATGTTAAGTTTGACTTAGAGAGAAATACAGACAGACAGGACAGCCTTCTATGAAGCAGCAACTTCATACTTCAGTGAAGAGTCACTACTTATCAAGTATTAATCAGGCATCAAAAGCAAAGAAACCAGAGAAGTAAAAGTCCACTAACTGATTTAATTTGTAATAGAAAGGTCATAACTAAGGTCTGATTCTGTTCTGCTGGACTCTAAATTAACTACTACTTGTATAATTTGTCTAATCTACAGTTTGGCATGCAAGTCAGCCTCAGGAAATCTACCAAAGGACTGCCAAAAGTAGTTTTATTTCGAACAAAATGCTTACAATTCTCTGCTTTCTGTGTATGTAATGAAAATATTTTCTTCGTGCCTTAAGATCTTTTATATCTGAAGCCTTAGTTATTATTACAACATAAACTATAATGATCAAAACAAGGGCTTCATTGCAATTTTACAGGGGAACTAGTAACTTGTACAAGATGCTGCATAGAACAACATCAAGATTAACAGTAAGTGTAGAATCTTTATACTGTATTCTTATTGAAGTAAAGTATATTTAAGAAATGATACTACCACTGTATGTGACAACCTTGTCTTTTGCAAACCTCTAAACTCAAACCACTTAAGTTCACTTTACTGATACTTCGTAAACTATTTGGATTATAGCAACCTTATATGGTGCATAATGACTACACGACTTTCAAGATGGTATCTAATTAAATCTTTTGCTTTTATATTACTATCAAATATCTTAGCACATGCGTTAAGTAATACTCTACTAAAGAAAGTATCCATTGAAACTAATCAACTGAAGTGTAGCAAAAGATATTTAAGATTTTAAATTCTAGTGTAAAGAGAACTGTACAGTGAAGAAAATTAGACATGGAAAACGAAATCCCAGGTCACTTTTTTTTTTTTTGCATTTTACCACCATGAAGGGGGAAAAAGCACACCACATCTTGAATGAGAGGCTGCAGATTTCCTTCCCCAATGATTTATTTTTTAGTTTTGCAAAATCACAACCTAAGAATTGTAAACACTGTCTTAATGCATCACAAAACCAATGATAAATAGGCATGAGAGAAAATGAAATATAAACATTCTGTAAGACAAATTTATCTGAACATGTTCATTTTCTAAATATGAACAATTCTGGACAGCAAGCATATAACGTGGTAAAAAGGAACCAGTTATATAGCTAGATAACAAGACAAAAAATCTCTAACTTGAAGAATCTTCCAAAATTACTACTTTTGGTTTTTTGGCAAGCCATGCCTTTTTTTTTTCCTTTTTTTTTTTTTTCCTTTTTTTCCTTTTTTTTTTTTTTTTTTTCCTTTTTTTTTCT
>VXAA01007286.1:32519-42680 GCA_013399115.1 Anseranas semipalmata
GGGCGCCGCGAGGCGGGGCGCGGGAGGGGCGTTAACGGTCGGGCGGTCCGAACGGCCCCAACGGCTCGGCCGCATCGCGTCACCGCTGGTCACCGCGCCCGGGGATGGGAGCCCCCGGCCACGAGCTGCGGCGTCCCGAGCGTCTTGGCCTCAGCCGCCGCCGCCGCCGCCTGGCTGCTGAAGTAACAAGCCTCAGGCCCACGGGGCTGCCGGGCGGAGCGGCAAAGAGACCGGGAGTCGCGGCTGAGGAAAACCGAGTGCAGTGGGAGGAAGAGGGGGTGGGTGGGAGCTGGCCGTGGGGCTCCGGCGCGGGCTGGCCTCGTAGTGACTGGAAGGGGGAAACGGAACGCGGAGCTCCCGAGGAAGGGGGAAGCGAGGCTCCTCGGCAGGGAGCTGCGGTGCGGGCCGGGGTGTGGCGGCACCCTGTGAGAGTCGTCCCAAGACGAGCTTGGCTGAGGCACAAAGCAGGCAGAAAAAGGGTTTCGGCGACGCTGAGAGGAAGGAACGAAAAAGTAGTCCCGCTGTGCAGTGAGGGGAGAGCAGAGAGAATAAACTAGATGCGGCCTTAAACCTCCATTTGCTACGTTGGCTACGGGGCAAAAGCGGCATGACTAAAGGTGAATGCGAAATACAAGTTACTTCACTTAAGTGGAAGTAAAACCAAAGAGTTCAATGTACTAAAACTGGAGAAATGGGTCAATCTTTTTCTCCTAAACCTAGGTCGGGGTTTGGAGGGGTGGAAGTTAGTAAATTTGTTGAGTTGGGAATTGTGCCATCTGAAAAAAAATAGCTATGAAGGTGTACAAGGGGAAAAGTGAAAGATAGATGGACAGAATAACTGCCAATCATATACAGGACTATAGATAAAATTGTGAAAATTAAAGTCGTTTTAATATAAATGTAAAATGGGATCAAGTTTACTAAAGGTAGATCATGCCAGACATTGCTTCTTTACAAGTGTCTTGTCTATATAGACATTAAGAAAACATTTGATAAGTTGTCATGTGGAAGTGATTAGCAAAAGTTTATAGGATGGGGATTTTCAGTAAAACAGGAAGGTGGGTAGAAGCTGAACACAGATGAAATTAGGTAATTTGACAAATTTTTGGAGGGATGACAAGAATAATTGAAAGCAGAAAATAGTGTTCTATATGAATTTAAAATGTCACATGTAGATTTGTCGGTTTTTAACGAATTCTTACAGACCTCGCCACATTTAAAAACAAAATCATGATGTGGTGGTAGTTTAGTTTAAAAACAAATGACAAAACAGAACCACAACTCATTCCAGAAAAACATTGTTCATTCTGCGTCACAGGAAGAGTATCACCAATTCAAGTTAAAGCAGGCATATCTGGCATATCCACAGAGATCCTAGAGTCAAGGAAAAGTTAACCACATAGGATTAAAATCTGGAAAGGGTGCTTCTAAGACCTACATTAGCTTAACTGGGGATGGCTCCCAGCCCATCAACATACGTAGTTGTTAGTAGCAACATCAGCAACCCATAGTGTAGCAATACCAAAACAGAATGCCACGGTGGTGAAATAGCACCACAGCACTGGAGCAAAGGGACATGACACTGAATTAATCTTTGAAAACAAACGAATGACATCTTTAACCTGTAGAGGAGCATAAGCAAATTTATGAAACCAACAACAGTAAAAAAGTCATGATAGCTTTCCAGATTTCTAGAAACAAGCCTCAGCTAGAAAGGGGAAATGGTAAGAACACTTTAAAAATAAAAATGAGGACAGCTGTAATTCTGTTTCATCTGTGTAGTATATGTATCACTGGTCTACTAACTCCATCAAAATAGTCACCAAACAAACCCCTGAGCTTCTACATCCTCTTTGCCCCCCCCCCCAAAAAAAAATAAAATAAAAGAACGTGTCTATACTTCCCTCTTCGCTTATAAAGGTGTGGCACTCCTGTGGGTGTTATTGTCACTGATCTCATGAAGCACAAAGAGCAAGGTTTAAAAAACAAATGAAACCCTTTGATCCAGTCAGAAGATAGCAGTAACTGAAGTCGTTCCTATGCATCTTACACCCATTGATTCCCTTCTGGAGTCCTCCGAATGTCAGCTGTAGCAAGGGACAGAATCAGAGAGGTATAAAGTCATGAGAAACCAAAAATATGAAGTGGAGCTAGGTAAAAGGCACCTTTCACGACTTGAGAATATGAGTAAAAAAAGGAAGCAGGAAAAATTTATCTTAAAGAACTTCAAGTACCCTAATGTATGTTGTCCAAAACCATTTCACTGTGTGTTCACAAGCCCGTCACTGTATGGTTTTTTCGAGTCTCTCTAGGTTCCCTGAGGTCATGCGTGCATGCAAGGTTCCTTGTGCTCGCATACCAAAAGCTGACAGGGTGATTCAGACCGCCCACTTTTCACTTACCTAAGTGGAGCAGTAGAGACGCCAGCTCATTAGGTAATTTGTGTATTCAAGGGGGTTAAGGAATGAAACCTCCAGACACAAATGAATAGGAAGGATGGTACGAACCTGCCTAATGGAAATCACTTAGCGTTTAAGATCAGTACCAAAGAGGTCAGTACCGCACCAGTCATCAAAGAAATACTCTTTGATGATCTTTGGTGCCCTGCTTTTTGTTTTTCAAAACCACAAAACTGTGCGTCCAGGCTCATATGAGCAGTATAGTAAAGTCTTAATCAAGCACAAGCAGGAGTGATGACTTAAGTCTCTTGTTATGAGATTCCTCTGTAACAATTTATCCAGCTTAATAAAGGCAAATCTTTTTCTCCAAGGTTTTTGACTGTTTCATACCCGGGCTCCAGTCTTGAAAGAAGAGGTCTGTCTGAGATCAGGTGAGTCTAGAACTTGTGAAAGTGTCAAAATCAATTGCGTTTGAATGGTCTGATAGAAGATCAAAGCAGGAGACATGCTGTTAGGAAATCCTTTAGAAAAAATAACTCATACATCCAGTTAACACGTCAAGGGTGAATGTTACTCTGTCATTCGTGCAAAGGGCTTCTGGTATGCTCAGTCTAACTTGGTGTGATCATTGCAACTGGGACAATACTTTAAAGCTGAGCTAGTTATGGTGAGACATAATAATCTGTGGTACTTGGAAGACATTCTCAACAAGGTAAAAAAGAAAAAAAATGACAAGGCTAGCAAAAGCTTTTTCACAGTCAAAGAGCTGAAGTAGAACCATTCTCCACCAGTACAAGAACAAACAACCACCTACATAAATCTCTGGAAGAGGTTTGTACTGCTTTGCAGACACAGCAGAGCAGGGAGAAGAAATGAAGAGCGTACTTTTTATTCTCTTACCTCAGGATCACAAGGCTGCAGGGAATTCACATTGACAGCAGAATCAATAATAAGCACACTCCAAAGTAGTTTCTTCTTTTCTTGAGTCACAACAATTTTGCCATTCTTTTTAAAGGACGGTTAGATGAGATCATCAGAAGATTTGATACATGCACTGTAGTTTTTTTGAGCTTTTTTTCCTAATGTTGATCAGCAGCATAATTCTATGATGTGTATAGTATGCAAGCAAAGCAAAACACTTCAGAACAGTGAGAAAGGCCTATAAGGAGAGCAAAAAAAAAAATTGCCATAGGCCTAAGATACAAGAAAAATGACTTCCTGTCTTGCACCTGTTAGGATGCCACGGGAAATTCTGTAAAACAAGACACTTGGTCACTGAGCTCTCTTCTCCTGCTCCTGCCTCCACATGCACGTCTTAAACACTCTGCAGGAAATTCCTGCTGCCTGCACCTCATGACTCACCTTGCTCACCATATTCTGCCTGCTCAGCAGCCTCTGGAAACTGCACCCTTCCCTTCTTTCTGCCCCACCCTTCTTCATCCAAATTCAAGGTCTGGAGGAAGAGGCTCCAACCTCCCATTGCTTCAAGTAAGCATCCGGCACTCATTTCTCACCCTTCCCTTCAGACCAGACTGAAACTGCCTCATTCTGCAATCCCGACCCCACCCTCTCCTGCAGCACCCAGTTAATTTGCCCTTTAAACTCAGCTTCCATACTGTTTTCTTTTCAAAGCTGCCTTTAATCTTTCCCCATATTGTTTGCTTGAAACCAAGGCCATGACCATAGGAAAATTCAAGCCCTGTTTAGGTTGGTTCGGTCAAAGGAAGGCTGCCAGAAATGCATATTGGGCTGGAGGCCCCCTTCTGCCCACATTGGGCTGTGAACCCTCTCTGGGGCTGTACACTGGAGTTGCAAAACACGTTTTGGCAATTGAATATCTAGAACTTCTCTTCCCTGCCCATGTTTTGTTACAGCTCTCATGGTGACACACTGCCCCTTCTGTTGTGCCGGCACAGTTGGCTGTGAAATTCATGCCGTGAGCTAGACCAAGGAACTGATTTTAGTGCTAACTAGGAGAAAAATATAAAATGTCATTCTGCTGATGTTGAGTCAGGAAACTTCAGAAAACTCCAGACAGCTCAGTTAAATGTAACTGTGCACACTTTGGAATGGGAAAAAAAAAGGGGGGGGGGNAAAAAATCTTAAGGCTACACAAAGAACCAGCAGTTTGTTCAGGAATGGAAAACCCCATTCTATCATTCTGGAATGTATCCAAAAGCACATCCTAACCTTAAGTATATTTGCATTTGTATTATTGTAACAACTTGCAAGACCAGAGCATCTGTCTGTTAAACTGTGTATAAGCACAAACTGTAAGAGGAAGCCCATGTTCCGTAGGTACTCTGGTACAGTTGAAAGGAATCAGATATTTTACAAATTCATAAAACGTCTTCTTTAAAATACATGCTAATTGACATTAAATTTGCTGTCACTTGATACTGAAAGAAAACACGAAAAGTGAGACAAGAAAGCACGAAGATTTCTTCTAGGTGAAAGATTTAAAGCTTTGAGTTCAAGGAGTTAGAAGGCCTCATGGTTCATTTATGTGTGTTACAGCTTGTTGTAAAAACTGAAACATAAGCACAGAATTTCAAATAGGTATTATTTAGGTAAGGTAAACTAGTAGTTATATAGATAGAATCGAGAAACAACTCAGAATTTGCTTTAAAAGCAAAAGTAACTTGCAATACTTCTACACTGGTCTATCTATCTGAGTTTTAATCCTGTCACCCTGTCTCTAAATTTTTGCGAGTTCCAGGGACTTGCATAAGTATATGCTAAAAACGTGTTGTGCTTCTCTTTGAAACTCTTTAGAAAGTTTTCCACATTGGAAAATTTACATAGCTGATAAAATACATCATAGATTAAATATGTATATATATGCAATATTCTAAAAGAAAATAGAGAATCTTTTTTTGGTCACGACTATTGTCAATATTTTACCTTATGATTCAACCAGTGTATCTATATAAATTTTCAGAGACATTTTCTTGTCCTCCCAAAGTACCCTATACATCCTTGTGTACATTTTTTGCTTGGCACAGTTTTTTTTTTTCAATAAAAGGCAGCCAAAATTCTTGCATCTCAGAAGAATCGGCGTTCTTAAAGGGTGCAATATAGATTAGTTTTAACCAGAGATAACTAACATATTTGCTTCCAGATTAAAGAGTCTTTACATGCTGTTAATTTGAGGAATGCATGTTTTCTACATTCTTATGCAAAACAGAGCTGGGTTCCAGCTTTAAATGAAGGTGTGCACCCAACCACAAATACAGGGTTGCCACCACTCTGTCCATTTATTTTCTGCAGGTCAGTTACTACAGAGCATTACAGTAAAAGCAGGGGTGGGTTATTCCAACAGAGGGGATGAGTCTGCCCAAGCACACCAGTCAGTAAATAACAGCAGGTTTTTTTCTAAAAATATAGATGTGATGTCAAGAGCAGCGTCTTTCTTTGCACACATGGAGATTCTTTTCAAAACCAGGAAAATAATCAAGATCTTGCATGTTGCAAAACCGGTGTGTAACCATTACAACCAAACAGAAATGAATAATGAATTGAATGCTAATTAAATACAAATCACAGCTTGGAAGGAGTACAGATACACAGCAGCTTTTCCATGTCCTTCTCAGATTACTTTAAAACTCCCCTTCTTCAATTTGTAGTCTTATCTACAATACAGGATTTTCATAGAATGATCTTAATTTTTTTTTTTACAGTCATAATTTACAAAATTTAAATGAAAATCCCCTTGCAGAAATCTAGTTACAGTGTTTTTGCCTTTTTTGTTGTTGTTATTTTCTTGAAAGAATCTCATGACTTTCCAAGATAAAGTTCTAGTGAACAGACATCCTTCCAAAAACGGTTCTGGTCCCAGAACATGCTGCAGTGGGCCAGGCAAGGGGCCCTGAAGATGATAAAGGGACTGGAGCATCTCCCACAGGAGGAGAGGCTGAGAGAGCTGGGACTGTTCAGCCCAAGAAGTGAAGGCTGAGGGGGATCTTATCACGGTGTATAAATACCTGATGAGGAAAGTAAAGAAGATAGAGCCAGAGTCTTCTCAGTGGTGATAGGCAAGAGGCAATGGGCACAAACTGAAATACAGAAAATTCAGTTTAAACATAAGAAAAAACTTTTCACTGTGAGTGTTGTCAAGCACAGAAGAGATTGCCCAGAGAGGTTTTGGAGTCTCCATTCCTGAAGATAGTCAAAACACGTCTGGATGTGGTCCTGAGCAACCTGCTGTACCTGATGCTGCTTTGAGACGGGGGTTTGGACTAAGTGATCTCCAGAGGTGCCTTCCCACCTCAACTATTCTGTGATAATATATACGTGAGATATTATTCCAATGCTACACAAAGAGACAGCCGTCGTCAAATCTGCAAAAACACTAAATATATTTCTGTGTTCCCAGATACAAACATATACACCCTGGCTTTGTCCCATGTCCACAGGGGGTGAGAACCACGTTCACAGCAGTGATCCCTTGCACCGTAATTTCTAAAGAGCAGAAGGGAGGCCTAGTCAGCAGCTACAGAGGCTGAGCCTCAGTTCATGATGGGGATCAAGTAGTGTGTCCCTTCAGGTAGGTTTAGATGCAGCCTGAGAGACTAATAACTGAATTCAGAATGCCCATGATAGCATGTATGACAAATTTAGGGTGCTGCTAAATTCTGTGAGATTAAAAGTGACCGGCAACTGAGATTACATATGTTTCATGATTGCTAGATCTTGGCATGCTAGAGAGTTAAGCGAGAGAGGTTATCCTTAAGAGAGGCATTTATCACACAGGCTGGTCAGCCTCAGGCAAGATGCTGTCATGGAGCAGGATGTCAAACTCCAGATTTCCCAAAGCCTTAACAGCTGGACTGGTCCTCTTCTCTCCCCCCTACTCTGCTAACGTTACAAGAAAAATTCAAGTCATGGAATGTTTGTCAAACAGCTGGAGATAGACAGCATTAATGTATATAAATAGAAGCTATTACTTGGTAGGCTTGAGCATGAGCAACCAAGTACCTGAATTTCAGAAAAGTTCAGATTTACACCCATAAACTAGCCTTTCCATTACTATGGTATTCACTGAATAGCAGACGTCATACTCAAAGTCATTGAAACTAATGTAACAATTACAATATAACTTTATTTGCCACTAAGGACAAATATTTATTACAGATAGTGTATTTCTCTTCCGAGCTATTAGGATTATGTTTCCATTTCTTAACTCTTCAAACCTTTCCTATAAGATCAATGATCTGTCTGTCATGTTCGTGGAAAATAAGCCAAGTCCATAGAAGTACAGCGTCCCTCCCTATTCTCAATCAAACAAATCTCAGAGAGAGGGGGAGATTGATGAGAACAACCTACTTTTCTGTGCATGGCATTCACTGAATGTGAAAAGGGGTTTCAGCAGGCCCGAGAAAGTAGCTGTTGTCATGACAGCACTGGGAAGCCCAGGGATTGAAAAGATCTTCATCAGCTCACTACAGCGATTCTGTGCCAAAGGAACTGCATTGCCTGTCTGCGTGCTGACAACAGAGCCAGGGGAATGCCTGCTTGTCAAATATCCCTGGTTTGACTTTGCAAACTTCCCCACTCTTGCCTTTTGAAGCTGGAAAATACCTGCAACCTAGCAAAAAATGGAACTCTCCTGCACACCTCTTCCCTCTTCAGTACCCCACACGCCTTCTCTTGAATTGATCTATCTTGTTTAACAATTAATTGATCTGTCTTCTTTAATAGGGCAGCACCTAGCCTTCCTGTACGCCTTTTTGCCCCTCCCTGGCAACAACAGTGCCTTGTAGAAGGCAGCAGTAACCTGCAGAAAACCTACACAAACACCAGGACATTCTGCAGTGCACAGCCATCAGTGTAACAGCTGGGACTCCTGTCACCCCACGTGTTGTGGGCCAGTATGCCTCTACGCTGTGATGTGTGCATGGCAGCTTAGGGGCAAGAGACTGAGAGGATTTCTGCAGCACTATCAGCTGCTTGGGGTCATACTCTGACAACGGTGGGATCTTATCTGGCCTATTCTGGCAATTGCATTACATGTAAATGCATTGTCTCTCATGCTGCAGATAGGCAGCCTGCTGGGTAATCGCCACAAGCACCAGTTTTTGGGGACCTGTGAGACTATTACACTCACGGTGAACTTTTGATTTTACCAAAGTGACTGAAAATGATTGCTGCATGGCTGAGATCCTCGTGATGTAGACAAGGAAGGAGAAAGTAAGGTATTTTTGACTATGCACAGGTTGATTGAGTTCCAATACTGTTTATTAGAAGCACTAGGAAATATAAACATGAACATTTGGAAACTTGCATTATGCTCATGCTGATTATCACTAATGGAACAGAAATTTAGCTCTGATGCTTTACACCCAGTCTTGGAACTAGCACCCTAATTAAAATATCAGAGATATGTGTTCTTAGATGAACGCTACAAGCCTTGTCTGAAACTCTGGCTTCCCTGGGACTGGTTGCAAAATTCCCATTAACCTCAGTGGGGCCAGAATGTCAAAAAGACCAGGAGCGGGGAACTGAGGAGTTCTGAGAAGCTCACAGCAAATCCTGATAGCGTTGGCCTATGGAGAATGGCTGTGAGCAGGTGGGGACTCAACATGTATCACAGGGGAGACCCTAAGCTGCACTGTGACCCTTCCATAATTCAGAATTTAAATAGTTCAGAGGGTCCCTCTCTCAGGAAGCTTGGAACATGCTGCAGAACCGGGAGAGCTAAAGCCTAAATTAGCTTAATGCCCCAGTGACCTGCCCTGCAGATGTGCTACATCTCTTCTAATAGGCAAAGCAGCGATTCCCTCTCCTGAAGTCTATTCCCAGCTCAGTTGCTCACAGACTCGCCAAAGCAATAGATTATATAGGAGTCCACAAACCATTTTATCATTTTGTCATGCAGCAATTTAACCATGGTTAGGGTGGGCAAAATAGAATCTCTTTCACAGGATTGCTCTGAGGTCTAGCAGTCTGTCTTTGACACCCTCCACTGAAAGCTGTTGTTACATGTAAACGTGGAGTGCTTGCTACAGAGATTAACCAAGTTTTTAATCACATAACACTTGATTCTATTGAATCTCTAAAAACTATTGTTTCAGAGATTAATGTTCATTGTGTGCTTAATAATTTTTGCCAATTGACACATAGTTTAAATGAAGAATTCAAGAAATAAATACCCTCCAGCACTAGTTTTCTTAGGCAGTTCAGTGCCTCAAAACAACCTACTATACTGCTTAAAATAACGTATGAAAATGTGGCACTATAAATTCTTAGCAAGCTGCTGCTTGCTTGGAGTATCAGGACAAATGGCAGTGGTTTTGCTTTATATTACCTTCAACTAGATAATTTATCAGAACCATTATCTTTCAAGTTGAATTTCTAGATGGGTTTGGCAATGCTAAGTATTTGTTTCATCTTGGTGAAAAGTGGATTCAGTTATTTAAAGCCTGGAAAATATAGGAAGCATTTTTATTGTAACACACTTCAGAGCAAGGTGAAAAAGATCTAATTTTAAATGTAGTGCATCTTATGACAATTCATGTCTGCAGACATGTCTTTCACATAAAACTGGGAATGACAGGTTGAGAAAACTATTTGATTTAGGTTGTGCTAGTGTGTGAGAGGCACAATGAAGAGGCATATATTCTGTAATAAGTGTAACTCGGGCACAGAAAGGCGTTAAGGTATTATCTCTGCAGAGAGCAATGACCTACTTCTGCCTTGTTTATTCCAAGGAAAAGCCTTTTGTCCCCACTTCGAGTCACAGTTTCTCTGCTCCCTGCTACTT
>VXAA01007286.1:43304-163039 GCA_013399115.1 Anseranas semipalmata
TTTCTGTTTTGCAGTATTCCTGTAGTTCCAGTTTAATATCATTGTCCACTTCCTAACTGTTGCTGTGCATTATTAAGCAGCAATACCATAACATTTAAAAGTCACTTTATCTTTACGGTTGGTAAAGCAACCCTATTTTATGGGCAAAATAAAAGGCTCTGAGATGCGGCAAGAACCCTGCAAAGAAACCTGTTTATGCAAAGTCACACTGGGAACTTCTTTCATGTAGTGTAAGGTATCAAGCCCTTACTATTTGAAAATACACACTAAACACACAACACCGGATCACTGAGTATAGAGGTTAATAAAAATACAGCCTGGCATTAACATGAAAAAGGCTCCAATTTTTGTTCTTCACAGGTAATTAGTTCACACAATGAAACAATCTCCTGTCTCATCCTGGAAACACAGGCATAAAGCAGCTCGGATAACATCATTTACAAGGGGCTGCTGCACACGCACGTTGACGCCTGGCACCGGGGAGCTGAGGCAGCTCCGTCTCCCCGGCTTTCCTGCGCGTGCCCCGCACCCGCGTTCCCGGAAGCCCGAGGGGAGCGGGGCCGGAGCGCCGCCGAGGGGCGCCCGGCTGCAGCCTGTGCCGCGCCCGGCCCGCCCGGCTGCCCACAGGTCCGCGCGTTTCGGCGGCAGGGCCCCTCCGAGCGCGCCCGGGTGTTGGGGTANTAATTTTAAATGTAGTGCATCTTATGACAATTCATGTCTGCAGACATGTCTTTCACATAAAACTGGGAATGACAGGTTGAGAAAACTATTTGATTTAGGTTGTGCTAGTGTGTGAGAGGCACAATGAAGAGGCATATATTCTGTAATAAGTGTAACTCGGGCACAGAAAGGCGTTAAGGTATTATCTCTGCAGAGAGCAATGACCTACTTCTGCCTTGTTTCTTCCAAGGAAAAGCCTTTTGTCCCCACTTCGAGTCACAGTTTCTCTGCTCCCTGCTACTTCGAGCCCTCACCTCCTGATCTTACACAAACGTTCCTCAGCCACGCTCACTTTCCAGTTTCTCTCACAGCCACAAGTTCCATGTAAAGAGGCAGCAAAGCAGCCAGTTTAAAACGGGACTTTACAGACCCCCCCCCCCAATTATTTTCACATGGATTAAGTGCTGGACCAACAGCCACAAACCACTCGTCTTTCAGTTTTGTTATATTAGCACATGTCTTGGAGATCTTTTTCATACTAATACAGTCAGATCTGGGGACTTTCTTTTATTGCACTGGGTGATCTCAGTTCACCACCTGCACTCGACTGCGGTAGCTTGCTTTGGCATGTTGCATGCACAGCCCTTTCCATTACATACATTACATTACATATTATTATCAGCTTACGCTCTTTAGTAGAATATATATGTAAACCTAAACAACACAGTTTGTATCATGTTTAACAAAGTATGATAAAGTAAATACTGGTTTAAAAGTTATACATATATTAAAACATGAAATATTTGAATTTCTCCCCTCCTCCCTTACCTAATTATAGTATTAATGAGCAACATGCTGAATTTCGGCTGAGATGTAGTAACCACAAGAGATTTGACTCTTGCACAAATGATCTCCTATCATGTTTGCAGTATGTATATGTTTAACTTTTAATCATACAAGCTGTCCACCTGAAGCCAAAAAGGCTGCTCCCTTTGGGCTCAGGTCTGCTATGGGAACATGAACTCTGTTGCCTTGACTGTATGAGACTCCAGATTAGACTGAGAACACATTTTCTGTTTTGCAGTATTCCTGTAGTTCCAGTTTAATATCATTGTCCACTTCCTAACTGTTGCTGTGCATTATTAAGCAGCAATACCATAACATTTAAAAGTCACTTTATCTTTACGGTTGGTAAAGCAACCCTATTTTATGGGCAAAATAAAAGGCTCTGAGATGCGGCAAGAACCCTGCAAAGAAACCTGTTTATGCAAAGTCACACTGGGAACTTCTTTCATGTAGTGTAAGGTATCAAGCCCTTACTATTTGAAAATACACACTAAACACACAACACCGGATCACTGAGTATAGAGGTTAATAAAAATACAGCCTGGCATTAACATGAAAAAGGCTCCAATTTTTGTTCTTCACAGGTAATTAGTTCACACAATGAAACAATCTCCTGTCTCATCCTGGAAACACAGGCATAAAGCAGCTCGGATAACATCATTTACAAGGGGCTGCTGCACACGCACGTTGACGCCTGGCACCGGGGAGCTGAGGCAGCTCCGTCTCCCCAGCTTTCTTGCGCGTGCCCCGCACCCGCGTTCCCGGAAGCCCGAGGGGAGCGGGGCCGGAGCGCCGCCGAGGGGCGCCCGGCTGCAGCCTGTGCCGCGCCCGGCCCGCCCGGCTGCCCACAGGTCCGCGCGTTTCGGCGGCAGGGCCCCTCCGAGCGCGCCCGGGTGTTGGGGTACGGCGCTTTCTTTTGTCGGTCGCTGCTGCTTGCGGCCGTCCTGCTAAGCCCACTGTGCCGCCGCCGCTGGCTTGGTCGGGGTCGCTGTGTCGCTGGCTGTTGGGACCGATCCGCGTTCCCATTTCAAGCGCTACCGTGTCACCCGTCAGCGACCGCTGCCTTTCATCCCTCGAAACCACCACACAATGCAACCACGCCGTGCGGACAAAAGCTCGGGCGGAGGGGAGAAGGGGAAGGCTGAGGCGGGAAAGCGGCGGCGGCAGCAGCTGCGGCCGCCCCAACTTTGTTCCTGCGGGCTCCTCCCGGCCGCGGCCGCTGCGTGCGTGCCTCCGGGCCCGGCTTCTTCCCCCTCCCGCGGGTGCTGGGAAGCAGCTCGGGTGCCAGAGCCCCCGGGGAGCGGTGCCCGCGTCGTGGCGCAAGCCGCCGAGGCTGTGCCTGCGGGCAGCGGCAGGAAAAGGGGGGGCGGCGCGGGAGGGAAGAGAGGGAAAGCCTGCGTTCAAAGACGCGGTTGCTGCAGCTGAGGGGTTGGGAATGGTCTAGGAAGTGGGGAGTGCCCAGGACTTCTATGGGATTTGCTCGTGTGTATAGCCATCCTCCTAATAGTTTAGGGCTACCAGCTGTAAAGAGATCCAAAACTTCTCAGGCTGCCTGTAGTTAGTTGCCTGAATGGTGTAGGGGTCCCGTGCAGAGGTGAAATAACTGGAGTGCTTTAGCCTGCACCCAGACATGCTGGGAAAGATGTACGGTAATTCATGCAGAGCGCTTCTCTGAAATAGGCATGGCTCAAAGCAAGGCTTCAGACTCCTACCTTTTACAAACACGACCTTACTGTGCTTCTTTGGGGCCACAAGATTTTAACGAGGTAAAAATGACTAAAATGTCACGACCTCTGATCTTCCTTGTCCTGAATTCTGGATAGTTAATTAAGCTTAGCTATGTTGTATTTTGCTGATTACAGAGAATAAAATAGCTTTAAGACAATGAAAGAAAAGTTCTAAATAAAATGTTTTGAGTTCAGAGTAGTTATCCCCCCATATGCCAAAAGAATCATAATATAAACAAGTATAATTGATCAGGATCTCATACATTATCCAGGCATTTTGTCTTTATTCCAATACTTATTATTTGTAGGCATAATATGCTAGAAACCATAGTTACAAAATATTATAGGTGTGTTGATACAGGCTAAGAAAACAGACAATTTTTTTTTTTTTTTTTAAAGGTGCTTTAGATCAAACAGTTCCAGGCTTCCAAGCAATCTCCTAGCTCAAGAAATGACAACTTCAGCTAGTCCTCACTCATACACAAGTTTGCTTTAGTGCACTACCAGTCCCTGTATGTGTAAAGTCTCTGAAACAGCCTCCAGGCAAGAAATCAAACATTAAATATCATCGGTCACAAACAGCAGAAAACATTAATCAAAGTTCAACTGTTCCCCCCCCCCCCCATCTAGATATGACCATTACAGTGCTTAAAACGAGCAAATGTAAAACCACTAATGGCTCTTACCAAAAACTGGTGGATAAGCATGAAAATATTAAAAAAAAGAATAATTTATCTTTAAATCTAAAACATCTGAAACAGCCTCCTTGTTCTTGTTGACTTGGGATTTTACCAAGAAGAAAGTTGCACAATACACAGAGCAGTCGATTACACGGGCAGTGTCAAGACTGAGCAGAAATTCATATCATGACAAGGTGACATTTATGAGTCGACAGTTGCTGAATTTTGCAGCTCTTTTTTTTTTTTTTTTTTGCAATCACTTTGAAATGTACTCTTATCAATTAATGGCAGTTTTCTCAAGTAAATTCTTATATATTTGTTTGTGCCTACTAATTACTTGATTTCTAGCAGTGTGAATAGTACTTTGAAAAAAAAATCTTTTTTTTCATCTAAATAGAATCTATTGCCTGAAAACACAGGGTATTCATATGCAAGTTACTTGGAAATACTGGGTGCCTAACATGATAATGTGTTGAGCCTTCAAGATGCTAACTACCTGAACATTGTAGCAATTTCAAGCAGTTCAGTTCAGACAACTGGATTCGGTTGTCCCTATGCTTCTGTAGGGACAGCTGTTGTATGGGTAAGGCATTTTTTCCGTACAAGAAAAGCAGCTTTTACAAAGTGGGCTGAAGGAGTACATTTAAAATTGCAGAAGAGAGTTCTGCAATCAATTCACTGCAGTTCATGAAAACCACCAGATGAAAGATGAGGATCGGGTATTTTTTGGAAGCTTTCAGCAACCAGATCTCTAGGTCAAGATAAATTTTGCTTCTTCTATGTGTAAAGTTAAACCTGCAGGGCCTGCATTTTTTTTTTTTTTCTTTTAATCCACACTGATTTCACCTTCAGAAGAGGAAGAGGGTGTTTCCATTTTTAGTCTGAAATTCTTTGAAGTATTCCTGTTCCATAGAACAGGGATCTGGATAGAATTTGACAAAAAATTAATTCCTTATTTTAGGTTTGGTTTCAGCAATAAATAAGTTAATGAGATCACATCTGTTTTTGTCCTGTCGTACACTATAGCAGTCCACTGGAAACAGCACCATTTGCCTATGGCTTTTTCTTTTATCCCGAACAGAGACTAACCCAGCCTAAATACTGTTTTTCAACACATCCATAACAAGACTGCGACACGAACCAATTAGCAACCACTGTGGTGATGTTACTTACCCATAGCTGCAATTAAGAGTTGCTTGCAGTCTCACAACAGCAGCTAGCTAATGTATTCAGGCAGACTTTAAAAAAATCTTCTTTGGCATAGGACAGAAAGGAGAAACATCTCCAAAAACTACCAAAAACTTAACTCCACAAGTAACATTTGAATATTGATACATCTGGAACAGCTGGGTAACAAGTTGTGCGTGTCAAGTTCAGAAAGCAGCTGCTTCTAGCCTTCATTTTGGGCCAGACATTTGCTTTCAGCCAATAGTATATTCTATTTTGTTTCATAGCAGCTTCTTCAGTGTTCCCATATGGACAAGCTAAGCAGCTCCAAGGATATAACTGCAAGTACATATAATATTTTTTAGAAGAAACGAAGGCCAGATGTTGCTTTGTTATCTTCATATGCATCCTTAAAAAAAGTTAAATTAAGTTGTTTCACATACAGTATTAATGCCAGGTATAGGCAATTTGCTCATAGGCCATTTAAACGTCAGCTTTCTAAAAGATGGAAAATAACATTTTAACCAACAATTCAAACTGAAATAAAATGAGACTACCCTAGAATAACTTCATAAAATAAATATAGCAGAATCCAGGATCACAGGGACAGCAAAGTATTGTGCAGAAAAGACATGATGACCCATTTCTGAGATCTGAATGAGCACTATTTATGGTTTTATGAGAAAAGAAAGAAGTTACTTTATTGTTACAATACAATAAAAAGTTTGATGTAAAAGCTATCCAGCACCACCACTGATTAAAAGACCTTCTGCTCTGCTGCTTTACTCTCCCAGGATATAACCTAACCCATCCATCCAAACACTAGAGAATTTAGTAAATCTATTATTACCAGTGTAATCCATTACCATTTCTCACATGTGTACTCCTGGTTACTGCACCTCGTGGATCCAAGAGGGTGGGTAATAATTCCTTCTCAGACTGTCCAAGAAAAGTGATTTAGATAAAAACAAATGGTTTTTAATTTCTCTGATTTCCTGAAAATAGAGCATCGCTGTATTCATTTTATGACAGATATTTATAAGGAAATATTAACTGAAGATTATTCCCCCTCCCCCCCATAATAATATTTACAAACTTTGGGCTTCAACTGCCTGCTGAGGTCTTTCTCTGTGAGACAGTCCACAACATACAAAAACTGCCAAGACACCAACTATAACGTTTTGAGTAATGTCACTTTATTAAGGGACTGGGAAGAATCACATTCTCTAGTAGTCTTGGAACAATGCAAACGGTGAACAAAAGACAAAAATAGATATAATAGGTTCTGAAAAGCATGAACATCTGTAGAGAATGTGTTGCATTATTCGTAAGGACTCTTGCTTTTGAAAAAAAAGCACATGTTCTGTATATACAAGTGTCAGTGCAATAGCCAATAAAGCAATCAATCAAATATAAAAATATCCTAGATACAAACTTAAAATAAATGTTTGAAAGCTGACATTATCAGTATTCTGATACTTCTATATCTCAGGAGTATGATCACTGGGATGAGTTATTCTGATGAGGTAAGAGACAGTAGATGCTCTGTGATAACACAAAGCCATTATTTTTTTTCCGTAAGACAAAAATAGAGCACCCAATGAAGCTGCAAGTTTTTGCTGCAAGTGCCCACAGGAAGTGAAATTACGGACTGTGAGCATTACTACATTCCTGCACCATTTATGTTTGCCATCTTTGCCAACAGCTATACCAGCAAAAACTTGCAAATTCTCCCATCCTCCCCAACTTCAGTATAAACTGTACATACTGTGCAGATATTCCAAACTGACAACTGCTTTAAACACACACAAGATCTATAAATGTCCCAAAACCACTTAGTCATTCTTTCCTTTATTGGTTGCAAATCTTTTTTTTTGGCAGCAAGGAAAGAAAGAGATTGCAAAGCTTGACAGCTGAACAGCTCTCTCTATAAGAAGGAGAGAACAAGGGTGTGTTGTATTTGTTTTGCCCCAGGTGTTCCAGTGATGACACTGAACTTAAACCTCAGCTGGCTGAGCTATAAAAATCACATTCCTCTTGTTTGCTCTGCATTTTGGATGGAAGGATGCACTAATTTGGGGCTACTGTTCAAAAAAAAAAAAANCTGTTTGGTCAAACTTTCAGCTGGATGCTGTCTGCCTGCATCATGATTCATCTTCTTTCCTTCAGCCATCCTTTCAACCATTCTTTCACTATGACCCTCCAAGCTCCGCTGCTAAATTCTGTGTCCCAGTTCTTCACTTTTCAAAGAAAAAGGCAAAATGACAGGTAGACAGGGCGCTCTGTGTCTTTGTGGCAAAGAGCTCCAGGAAGAACTGACAGCAGAGCTGGGAGCAGCAGAAGAGTAAAATGAACACAACCTCCTTTTTAAGGTGGCAATGTTAAGGATTTAATTTCAAACCGTGCGTCAATCTCGGGCATTCCTCTTTGGAAAAACACTGAATTTATATAGTCTCTAGTACATCAAGATAAACTTGAACAGGATATGATCTGTATGATAAAAAGAGCACAGTGAGAGCTGGCAGTTGCCTTCTTATGAAACTTTCCTTAACAAATATGGCACACACATGCACTGAAGCACACAGCAGTTACTGGAATCTTTAAAAGATTTCTTAGCTTTACATCCTAGATTCAAAAGCTTTCCCTTTAAATCTTCTCATTTTTCATCATTCTTTTCTAAACCTCTTGTCTCAGGCAAATTCAGACAGCTGTGTGAGATGGAAAAGTGAAGCTAGTAACATCTGTAGCAGGATGACACTTGACAAATGATTTCAGGTTTTCTTTCATTCTCTGGAAGATGCTTTGCAGATGTCAAAGCCTCAATGAATTATCATACGTCTCTCCTTAACCCTACTGAATGTGGCATGCAACATTTCCAAATATTGAATTACTGCTCACCACACCCCAGCAAGACAGGCTATTATGTCTCAAGTAAACAGGCAGGAAATGGAGGCACACAGAATGACTAAGTGATTATTCCAACATCATGATACAAGTCTGGGAGAGTCAGGAGCTGAACCTGTATTTCTTGCATCTCGGTCTCATGTTGTCTGTTTGTTGTGTGTTGCAGCCTTATTCTTTCCCGTAGAGGAAGACTGGAATCTCTTAAGAGTCTGTCACTGCTACTCTGGTTGACAGGTGATGTCGTCAACGAGATAAGAATTGTTGCATTCCCCACATCAAAAGGTGGAACACACTGTATGACATCTGTTTGCTGGAAGAAATACTAACCATAGAAGTCCTTAAGAACATCAACATTTATTTAATATGATATAAAAGAAATGAGATATGAACATTCGTATTTGAACAATAAGTGGCTTCTTATACTTACATTGTATGTGCTCATTGTATAATATATACACAATGAACATAATTACATTTGTACACAAACTAAGCACTGCATTGAAAACCTGCTTATTGCTGTACACACCCTTAACCCAACAAAGGAAAAGCCCAGTACCTCAAAATACCTACACTCCATTTTATTTAAGAAAAAGTAAGCACTAACATTAATGTGTAAGTTGACAGAAATGTGGCAGTAACTGCTGACATTGCAACCTGACCAAGAAATAATTACAGCAGAAACAGGACATATTTTACTAAGCAATAATAAAAATGGCACATTTTAAATATATCTATATGCATATATATATAAAAATTTTACAAATAAAATGTTAAAACAATAAATTGTAGCGTTTAAAAAGTGTAAAACAGGGTTTAGTGGTGATATGTAAAATTAACTGAGTTATGCATCTAAAAGAAGCAAAAAAAGTAAACTTATATGATCCATAATTAAAGGAACATTAATTCTGGAAAATAAAGTACTGACTGTAGGCTGCACATTAAAAAGAGCCTTTATTTTATGTGCACAGAAATCATAGCAGCAAGCTGGTATCAGGAGAACAATCTGAAGGTTGCCGAGTGTACATGTGGGCCATTTAAAGCTCTCTTGGAATAAACATTTTCCAGGAAGTGATAAAATGATGCTCTGTGGCCAAAAGCATCAGAACTATGAATTTCATAGATTTAAAATATACTGTACAATATCTTCTCACATTTCCGTAGGTCAGGTCCATACGTCTCAGGCATGAATTGTTTCAACAGAAGCCATTAGTGCTGGAAGACAGACATAGATTAAGTTACTCTATTTTAGCAACAATAGAATATTGTATAAAATAACTTCTGGGATTAAACACAGCATGGAATTTGACCTCATTCTAGCACAAGTTATCAGTGATGTAGAACATAATAAAATATCGTAGGGATAAGTTGTTTCCAAAATCAGTTTTCCTGATGTGAAAATACTTTGACATCAAGAAGCAAAAGTAAACTTTTTTTTTTTTCAAATTTACACAACTTTGTATGAAAACCTGTTTATTCTGAGAGTTTTATCTTGTTGTACATAGCCAACTCCAAATGTTTTTCATATAAAACCAGTAATAGTAGCAAAGACTTTAATTGTTTTGACACACGACAGGTACAGTTTGAAAAAGGATGCAGATTTATCCATGTGCTAGGCTGTAATATCAGTGTAGCTGTAAGGTGTTCTGAAGTTCAAGTGCTGCACCCATAGCTTGCTGCATTTTGGTCACTACTGAAAGGACTTCTATAAATAGCTTTTAACAGTTCATTAGTAAAAATGTTTCTGAGCTTTAGATCCAGGTGCTGCTTGAAATTTCATTATCCCTCCATTACTCAATGTAAATGTAATGCTTAAAATGTAACAATGTTAGTGGTACACATCCAAATTCGCTACTGCACAGCAAGAGCCGTAACAAAGAAAGTAGCTTTGTGTTAATGGTTTTTTTCCTTAGTCCTAGAATAGTCTATGCCACCAATTTCTTATGCCAAATTCTCCTGGCTTTGTGCCAGGAGTATCATTTTACTAATTGACCATACAAGCCAAATATAGGTATTACTTCATTATTCTCTGAAATCTACCATACATTTTCCAGATGCTGCATATGAACAGGACTGATCCCACAGCTCTGAATTTCCCTCTAGTGCACAGTATTTCTTGCGTTTGAGAGCCACCAAGTTCTTACGCATTAAAAGACCTATCTTTCAGCATTCCACAATACTGGAATGGCAGCCACAGAAGGTAAGGGGCAGTAAATACTGCGGGCAACCAGACTATGCCTCTTACATCTTCTCTGTATGCTAGGCCCAGCTCATGGCATTAATTTGTTTTGGAGCTCCAAGGAAACAACCAACAGAGGCATCAAGCGCACCAGAGAAATGGGGAATGTTCATGCACATAGTTGAATAGCTTTTCCAACTCAATTCAAACACCAGACAGCAAAAAGGGGTGTATTTTAATTTCTGGAATCCTTGCTTCGTTACAGCTGTGCATATATATGCAGAGCATTAGTTTTACAACTACCATCCCAGATGCACTGTTTTGCCATAAGCATAACACTACAATTGTATTGTTACAAAAAGTATTGTAGAATCATACTTAACATGGAAATGTTATAGCTACCTGTGAGGTTACATCACGCTGTGGGATGTCAAGGCTTAGCCATTTAATTACAAAGCATATCACTATACAAGTGCTTCACTTTTACTACACTCACATTTAGCATAAATACTTAAAAATGAATTTGCTGATCTGATCACTGGAGCTGATGACAGGAGGTGAAAACAATTTAATGCAACTTATAACAAAAATTCTGGTGAAGTTACAGGTTGCTTCCCCTTTCAAGCCAGGTGTGCCGTAACTACAGAAAGGATTCAGCAGCGCTGTTTCAGTCACACTACCGACCTGAAACTGAGCTGACAGGGTAATGTTTGTCCTAGTTAAAAATAAGATGCATAATAAATGCATAAGCATTTATACAGTGAAATTAAAAAGCATTAACACAAGTCAGTATTTCCAGAAAAACTGAATAGTCCCACTTATTATTTTTAAATAGTTCCATAACGACATTTTTGAATAAAAGTATGAGTCAAAACTAAATCTAATTATGATAGACTGCATCCAAGCAGGAAGCAAGGAACGCTGGTGTCAGTATTGAATGCAATCTTTTCATGCAAAAGGAGAAAAAAGATGAAAATAATCCCCTCCCCTTTTTTTAAAGAATATTAATAGATTCCTGCACATACTTCATGCCAATAAGGTGTTTATGATGATTAATAAGTCTAATTGTGCTAAGATGAAAGCTTGGCTATACAGGTTGGGGCAGTAACTAAGAAAATTCATTTTCAGATCTCCCCATGGTAAATGACTGAAAAGTCTCAAATTTAAAGTTAAGATTCTTAAGTTGCATTAGCTATGGCATTTAACATTATCATTGAAACAAAGCTTGTTCTTTTAGCAGAAAGCTTGCTTAAACAGGTACTTCCTGACAACAAAGAAATGTTGATTGATTTAAATGCTGGTAAAGTGCTGAAGTGTTTACATTGGTATCGTATTAGTTTCTTTAAACACCTGTATAAACAAATATGCTTCATTATACTCCATTTATTGAATAGGTAACACTATAGGTAAGAACATGTAAATCTAGCCAAACTAATGCTTTCTAACTTCCTAGAAATCACCTAGGACAAGGAGATAGAAGCTGTGTAGGGCTATCCCTATAGAAAGAAAAAAAAAATACAGTTTTGTAATTGTTACATTTCATCCACTGTCATTTTTTCCCCTTCCTGTTCATCATGCTTCACTCATCATGTGTTACGCCATAAACTCTATGGACTATTAGACCACTCCCTCCTGTGCATCACTAAGAGATCTAATTCTAGTTGCCCATTACACAAACTGAAATACCAAGATTCATTTGCACCTGAGCACTGATGCTCACAGCTTAACTGGGTATCCGTTTTTTAAGAGCTTAGGTCTCTCATGTAATTCAAAGGGCTATTATTTTGCCAGTTGTGGAGAATGTGCTTGGTAAGCCAATTAGTCCTTTCTCTTTGTATTTGAATATAGAATACATTACTTGCAAGCAAGTCAATACATTTATTTGTTTTGTTTTCTGGTTAATTTATATTCAACATTGTAGACACCTTTGTGTGTCTCTTGCCAAGTATTGTCTACAGATGTTTCTCGGAAAGATAACTACAATACAGACACTCAGAAAAAATATTAGAGAAATGGCAGGAGGGGTGGGAAAAAGAAGACGTACTTCTCTGTAACTATACACACATGAAATGTGATCCTTCTGTGAGCTGTGGTTGTGTAGATGGAGCTGGTGACAATGACGATTCTGGTGAAGAAGGCAAACTCTTCACTGCGAGTCATACAGCAAGATAAATAAGAAAACAAGTTACAGAAGGCAAAAGCTAGCTGGCTTGAAATCACGATTTCAAGCCATAATAAATGTAAGCTTGCAAATCATATTTTAAAACCATAACAAATATAAGCAGAACCAAACGAAAGTTACACAAGTTAAGACTTCAAAACTGATCAGCATAACGAGCACAACTTCAGGGGAGAAGATAGCTGTTCACAACAAAGATAATTTCTTTCAAGAATGAAAACATCTCAGAAAAGACTCAGACCTGTAAATGACTGAAAAAAAATCTCAGAAACAAATAACGTATGCATGAATGCTGATGTGTTATGTTAGAAAGAGGAAAAATATCTACAATTTAACTACTCAGGATACTTCCAGACCCACCTTTATATCCCAGCACGGATTAACTCAGCATTTCTTATTCTGCCTGGCACTATAGAGTGCATTCACAAGTTCTGGTTTTGATTATCAAGTCACAGAAAGGATTGCTGACTGCGCTGCAAAGGTCCAGGTCACTTTTTATATCCATAAATTGAACTATTTGACTTACTTAACCATTCCCATCACCAAATATCTTAATCATGTCTTAACATTCTATCATCATCTTCCTCCTCTCCTACCTGCTCCCCTCTCCTTTTTCGCTTTGCAAACTACTTCGCTTTACTCCAGCTTTTCATTCTAGCAAAGTACACCACCAGGTGTTTTACCAGTCAGGTAGCGTCTTTTGTTTCTTCATCTGTTCTTACTTCTGAAAGCATGACCAAACTGGGGTCTTTTACTTGCTAGTTGAAAAATCTGCAGGATATATTGGAAACTCTCAAGGATTCCTCAATCTGTGCAATCAAGGCTGTCCGCTGGCTAAGAAGTAAGGGTAAATAGTCTATACGTATCTAGGATTGAGATGCTATTCTACAAGATGAATAGGGAGGGATTTGCTCCAACCAGCTCCAACCATAATATGACTCAATTTCTGGCAATAGTCACTTATTTCCCTGAATTAAATGCAACCACAAAATCTACATTAAAACCTCAGAAAAATGGAATTTCTGTAGTTATCCATCAGGAAACTACTTTTCTCTGTGTTATAAAAACATATACGTGACATCTAGACTAGCTCAGCACTTTTCAATTCACAAGGGTTTCAGAGCATCAAAAGACATCATCACAATGAAATGAATTTTTACACATGTAGTGTATAAGTTGTGCTTTAGTCAAACTCTTTTCCGTACCTGCTGTTGCCTGATTTCCTTTTGAAGACTGTGCTGCTAATTCAAATGAAGAAATAATCCCTTCTTGCTGTTGAACACTAACTACTTCACTTTCTTCTGAACTGGTTTTGGGTTTGTGGTTTGTAACTGTGGTTACACTCTGCAAGCTGATTGAAAAAAAGCACAGCGTTTAGAACTCACTCTAACTTCATTTCAGGTGTTAAGCACTAAGTATAGGAGTTACAATTTAATTTTCTTCTGTTAATAGAGAAAAGTTGCAACTGGCAAGTTTGTGTAACATTAATTATGTATTTTCAAACACTTCTCCCTTGTAAAGTTAGACTTAAAAAAACTAGAAACTGAATTTCCTTCTTTTACATACTCATACAGCTTCCTACTGTGTGATACCTATTTTGATGAAGCATACTGTGAGACAGTTATGATCTAATATAAGAACTCACTTAGGATCTGCAGTGTAACTGTAGAATCCATACAGCTTAAAATAATGTTATGAATCATTAAAGAGGAATATCCAGAACACAATATTTATCTAATTCCGCAATACTCCTAACTTGTAAAGGTTAAAGCAGGAGATATAAAATAAAATGTTTAATCTGTTCGTAAATGTGATGCTTTCCTAAATGTCAGTGTAAAGGGCTTGCTGTAGAAGCCCTGGCTGAAGCTTTCATAATAAGCTGATACAAAGCTTGAACTGACATTACTAAACACATTTTGTAATGCAAAGCAAGGGTTATGAACATATTCTGTAACTGGAGCAATACCTGAAAATAAGTATCTCCCCTCCCACCAGCTCATCACCTCTTACTGAACCCTGGCAGTGACTTAGGTTTCTCACTAGATTTCTCTGTAGGTAAACCACTCAAAACCATATAAATATACCTTGTAAGTATTTATGACAGTATTTCATTAGTTGCTTGGTACGTTCAACTAATAAATACAATATGCAAGTTTAAAATAGCCCCATAACATCTTGTTTTATTTTTACCTTATATCACCATCATGTGTTTCTTCCAATTTATTATTCTTTTCCTTTGCTGCTTTCTCTTCATTACTCACTTCTTTTGAGTCAGATACAACATGTGTATCTGATAAAAGATCATCAGTTTTTGTCAGCTATAAAAAAATTGAAATCATGAAACAAAAAGCTGTAACAGTGGTAGATAAGAAATACCGTATCAGGAAACAGTTTTATTAACAGACAAATTTTGCCATCATGTATACTTAGTAACTCAGAATTACATAACTTAAGAAATTTTTATTAATACCATTCAGGTTAATAGAGTTATCCTGAAACTTATACCAGAGCTGATGGGCAGGGCTTGCCTTAATAACTTTCAGAACTTATCTGAACTCCTTGGATTGCAGCCTGCCTTTTGTATGTTTTTGTATGCTATCCCTTTCTTCACAATGCCAGAGATTCCAGCAACCGGAGTACGCTGCTGATGAGCTTGAATACTGCTCTTAAAGGTCTGATTAGATATAACCAGTATTAGCGTATTACATAATACTCCTTGAAGGGATTTGCATACTTAACATAAAGCAGTAGACTCTCAGTAGAAAGTGTTCTTAAAGAACAATAACAAATGCTAGCTATTTGATTTTTATCTGTCAGAAATATGTTTAAAATAGCTAAATATAAAATAGGAAAGCAAAAGGAAAAATGAGGGAGGACAAGTAAAAGCAAAGGGAGATTAATGAAAGAATACGTATTGAAAAAGAAAAAATTATACACAAGGAGATTTAAAAAAAAAAATAAAATTACTCTGCAAGGAGGATATAATTATGTGGAAGCACTTCCTGTAATCTGTTCTTCACAGTCAGTCTGCTTTTGCAGAGCGTTCAGGGCACTTCACTACCAGAAGCACAATGGGAACTCACTGCCAACTGAGTTTGAGACTATTTCAACACAGAAATCAATCTGATGACCAAACAGCGTGAACTACAGTTACTGCCTAGTTCCACATATAACTTGCTGTGTCAGCTTTATTCTGCTTCCTATAAAGTATTTGATGCACTAAAGCCAACCAAACAAAAAAAGTCGGGTGTATTAAATGGTTACCAAAAAACCACACAGATCAATGATTATTAAAGATGCATCAGTAGCAGGTTTGTTTCCAAAGATGTAAAGACCATAATTTTGTAATTTTTCCAGTCAATCAAGATAGTAACAGATAAAGTTAATTCGAAATTAAAAAAAGTTAATTTAAAATTAAATAAAATTTGAAATTAAAGTTGATTTGAAATTAAAAAAAATTAGGGAGACTATATACAAGAAAATTCAATTTCTAGGCTATAGACAGATCTGAAACAATTTTGCACTACTCATTTGTTATATACAAAAATATATCTTAATCTTCCAAGCAAAGGAATTTTGCTTGACTTCCCATACTCTGCCGTCTGCGGTTAAAAATATTTTTCTACTGCAAGACAGGCTGATGAACGGTTCAGTTAAGGACAGTTTAGTACCTCTTTAGTAAAACCTGAATTATGTTCTTGTTCTCCATCATGCTTTAGTTGTGCCGTTTCTTCTCCAGGACTTCCATTATTTTGTTTCAAATTATTATCTTTACCGGTGGTTTCCAAGTCCTTGAAGTTACTAGATACAGTATCATCCTTTTTCCGATTCTGTGGAACAAAATTTATATATAGACATGTATTCTTAAAAGAAGTTATTACTGTTTCAGTTTTGAGTTTTGTGCCGTGATAAAAAAAAATACTTAAAAAAAATTAATCAACTGATCTCAAAATATTTTTTTACGTGACATTCCATTGCAAAAGACACCACAATGCAATAAGGAAAATGAAAATTGTTTTTAAAACTTAGAATTTTCTCATTTTTATACCTTTTAAAAACAGTCAACCTAACCATTTTTTTCCCTTCAAGATTATCGTACTTTTTTCCACCTGCAAAAATCTCCAGCATTTCTATCTTCTGAAATTCCACTCATATTTAGCTTAGTCACACGCAGGCTTAGTAGTATTCTCATTTGCATTCATAGGCATTGATATTTTTAAAAAATATTTTTTCCTGGTTAAAAAAATGATGGATAAAAATATTCTCTCAGTGCAAAATTCGCAGTGCATCTGTGTGCTATTTTTCCAATTGTCTTGGGTATCTTCCAAGCCTATGCTGTTAACTAATTTAACAGAGGACAACATAACATCTGATAATGACAGAGTATGAACAAAAGATATTATAACCAGGATACTATTCCTTAAAAACAAAACAAAACAAAACAACAACAACAAAAAACAACATTGCACAGGCAATACCATTGATACAAAAATTTCGAGGAAGGATGGTAGAAGTGACTCAAGATTTTGAACTGTGAACATTATGTTGGCAGAATAGCATACCAAACAGAACTGAAGTTCATACAAGTCATATCAAAATAAGTACTAGGGTGGAGAAAAATAGGAGACAGGGAAGTAGTAAATCTTGTGGCTGAATTCCAGTCTGATTTAGCATATGCATGCTGTTAAGAGGAAATTCTATTTAAGTCAGTCCACAAATCAATCTCTTTGATTTCCTAAACAAAATATGCACCCACTTGCCCCAAACAATAACAATTTTTAAGCAACTTCCTTTAGTATTTTGGTAATCACTTAAAACTTACATAGTAGGCTTTTTATAAAATCTTTTTTTTCCTTTCAAAAAAAAAATCCAGCTGAAAAAAACTTCCAGCAGTTAAACGCCACTGTATTATTTTTCTGTATAAAATCAACAGGCACAGAAATTATGCTTTTAAAAATTAAAATGATTACTACAGCATAATACCTCCTTTTGGGGCCTTCGGCCAAATATCATTCTGGAAGAACAAAGGTTGTCATAGAAAAAGTGATTTTGTAACATGGACTGCTAGCCAAATACTCGATTAATTTTCTCACTTATTCTGTAAATTTCTCTTCTCATCACATCCATGTAGCACTGATTTCACACAGAAGACTGAAGAACTTGCTGACATGAACAACAACTTTTTGAATTCTGTATAGCAGGTAGTGCTGCTACCGAGGATTCGACCACTTCCCCACCCTGCTTCCAACATGCTGGCTAACCAGGTATGACCCATACTTGCCTGCACTTTCCTCACCTGGAGGTATGAAATGGTAAATGAGGAAAGCATTGAGGCTCAAACACGTGGAAAAACTAGTAAAAGAAACATCTGCAAAGGTTTGTTTTGAACTTCCTCTTCTTGAGAAAGGCCATGTTAATCACAAAAAAATTTGGAGGAGCCACCCCCTTCATATATAGCATTCATGATGTCATCCCAAATACAGATGTTCTAATGCAAAGGGAAACTTGAATATTGTCTTCTGGGAATCCAGTATCATTGAAGGAACTTTTGTATAGCTCTGAAGACAGGTTAGCATACTCAGAGGAAAAAAAAATGCTAAAATTTACTTGTAAACAAGTGATCTCTAAATGGTGCAATGCATTTAATCTGGTCTTGGTAAAAGCATATGTTAAAATACGTACAGAACATAAAAGATGGTATTTGCATATAACTGTGAAAAAGAAAGTCAGTGTGATCTGAGAAAAAAAAAGTATACCAGAACATGAAAGAGATAATTCCTTTAAGCTATTGAAAATGAAAACTAACTTCCTAACTCTACAGTTGAAAAGTAGTAGGCTATCTAAAAACCACTATGCTGAATCTATTTGACCTTTTGTTGTGAGGTTTGTTGTTGCTTTTTCTTTTAAATTACATCTTCCTCTTTTCTCCCCACCCTTACACATTTAATAAACTCACTGCTTTACCTTAATTGTTTAAGAATGAGTGAAAACAAAAGTGAGTTTTATTTTTATGTATTTATGGGCTCAAAAAACACAGCTAGAGTGCACCAGTTAAGAGTTACCATTATAAATATACATGCCTATCTAGAAATGTTTTATAAATCATTTTACAGATGTTTGAATATATTATGACAGAAAATCTTCATAATTTATAGATCAAATGAATCACGATCCTCCCTGATACTGCTTTTAGTTACAAAGCTTGCAATTTCATGTTGTTTGCTAAATTTGACAACAAACATAACTGTTAACAAACATCACAATGCATAATCAAACATATGTAGATTTGAACTACTATTTGAACTACTTATTTACCAAAAAAAAGAAAGGTGACTTCTATTATCATAAACATGAAGATTGTCGTCTCCCTTTCTCTTGTGTCTAGCAAAGAACTGTGATTATTTTTCTACGTGAACAATCTCAAATAGACACCCTATAGTGTCGTGACTTTGGAAAAATATATATATTTTTTAATTGAACCCATTAAATGCTTTAAAGAACTTGGGACCAACCTGTGCTGATTTGAATGGATTATCTCTGACAAAAGACAGACTCTGTGAAGGTGACTGGTCTGAAACACCAATAATATTTACTCCTTTTCTCTTCTCTCTCAGGCAAGCTTGTTGGTGTCTTTTTATTCTTTCCATCTGTTCCTCCACAGTCATTCGAGGCCGCGTGCTTTCTGCAAGACACAACTGCTCCACTGCACTTCTTGGTCTTTCCTTAAATGGAAGCATATATACATTTTTTTTTTTTTTTTATAAAGATCAAGATTCTAAACTGTTTAGCTTATCAGAAAAGGTCACCTAATGATTATTAAAAAGCAGAAGGATAGTGGGCAAGTAAAGATCTCCTATGTATGCAAAGAAAACACAAGAACCAATGATTAATAAACA
Source organism: Anseranas semipalmata (assembly GCA_013399115.1). Lineage (NCBI taxonomy): Eukaryota > Metazoa > Chordata > Aves > Anseriformes > Anseranatidae > Anseranas > Anseranas semipalmata. The sequence goes on from VXAA01007286.1 coordinate 62,540, forward strand.
CCAACATTCCAAATAATTTGCTTTTTTGAAGAGTGACATTGTTACTAATGATAAACATATATAAACAAATGTAAATAAAAAATAAATATACACAAATATTAAATAATAATAAACAAATGGCTAAACAAATGGGTAGATGCTTTCTCAAAGCCTTCCCCTCTGAAGCTGAAATAATTTACCAGACATACTACAGAAACACAAGTTACTTGATTGAGACAGAAACATAGTTGAAATTTAATAATCAAAGAAATTTATAGCAGTTGATCTAATATTCACTTCTACCTTTTCATTCCAAGAAAAAGTATAGCTGGACAGTAGTTAATGGCAAGTGCAGGCTGAAACAAACTAAATTTAGCACCGCTTAAAATATTTAGTTCTAAGCACTATATTATTCTTGAAATAGCCATAAATTTACCTACTCTATTCCTGAAATTCACTGATTTTCACATTTTTCTGTCATACATAGTACAGAACTATTTACTTCAGGCAAATGGCTGCATTCAGTATATTCACCGTAACTGATTTCACTTCTGAAAAGTAGTGTTCCTTCTCCAGTCAACATCCTCTCCACTCTCCCATTCTTCCTACAACTTCTCCTCTTCTATTCATGCTACAACTAAGGCAAAAGTGCCCCCCTCCCCTTTTGCCTGAACTACAAGCAAACGTCTGTCTTCAATACAGAGACTACAGGACTCTCCAACCTGAAATTCCAGGCTCATTACTGACCTATCGCTTGCCGTATCTTCATTTTCTGGCTGCTTTAGTTTTATCCTAGATCATTTTACTAATGAAATAAATAAAACTTGGTATTTATTATACAGAGGTTGCTAAGTTTCTCCAGAACCCAAATATGTCCTTCAAAAGTTTTAATCTGAGATGCTTCTTGTCCTTTCAGCTCAAGCCTGAACTTCAGTTTTCAATTGCTTAGTAGATTTATCACTACCATTTAGTTCTTTGCCAGCTTCGGTGTAATGAAATCTCTGTGCAGTTTAACATACATGATGACCTTTACAATTTTGTCATTCCTTCTACAGCTGTCTCCATTAACCTAGTATATTATATCTTACTTTATAACACAGTGATTTTTATGTAAAGGAAATTAAAAAGATAACTACAACTTTTAAAGTAACTACAGAAATTAAACTTAGAAATTAGCACATCACTATCCGTCGATGCTTGAAATTTATTTTAAAGTACCGTTCTTAGATCCATCTTCTTATTCTTCCTTAAAGTGACATAGGATGCTATTGTTGAAGACTCTGGAGTTGGTGATTTGGTTCTCGGTGGTACAACTCCCACAGGAAAATGTGAGCCTGTGAAATAGTAAAGCAATATACTAAACGCTATGCAAAACATTACCAAAACAGTACATTGTTTTCTAGAAAACACACATTGTCAGCCTTGAAAACTACTTAAACTTATTGTCTAACTGATGCCAGTTAAAGTACACAGGCAGATGACTAGCCCCTGAAATTAGGCTGAGAAGACCATGGTTGACTACTGCACATAGCATGAGAAATTACTGGACATGAAAATAGCAGTGAGAAACGGACAAAAGTTAGACAGCACTGTGTGTAATGGCTGGATTTCACAGATGGTTAAGGGGGAATTACGTGAAAGATGGCCAAACTTCACAGATAATTGGAAGGCAGTATTTGGGACTTTCTGCAGAACAGAATTTGCAAGACCAGCAGTGTCTAGGTAACCATACAACTCAGTATGTAACTCAGTAACTCAGTACAACTATTTAAAACCAAGCTTACGTAGGTAATAGTGGTGAAAATTTAAAAAGTAGCAAAAGTGGGACTAATGAAGAAAAAGTTATTATGGGTGGGTTGTTTGTATGGGAAGAAACTAAGGGTGAGAAAAGGAGGGGGCAAGGCTGATGGGAAAGAACAGGCATGGCATAATACAGAGGAGGGGGAAATAAAAGGGGTTAGCTTTGCACAAGCAAGCTGTTTGTCAGTATGCTTGTCTGACCAAGCCCTGTGTCTGATCATTGCAGTCTGTCCTATCTTCTTATTAAACTTTATTCTTAAGTACTTTCCATGTGAGTGTGCTTTCTTGTCTGTGTACGAGTGTGTGAGAGATGCTAGTTACCTTCAAGCCAGGCTAGCTTGGGAGTAGGGTAAGGGGAGTGGGAGACAGCTACAGAGAGATCATAGGTCTGGCGCCAGAGATGGCAAAGTCTGCAGGTCTTCAGGCTGGCTACTGGAGGGGCCATAGGTCTGGACCTGCTGGTCCAGCAGGACCCTTTCATCAGTGTGAGATGCTAACAAACTTAAGGCGGTAAGCGGAACACAAGGTGTGGGAGCCAGGTGTCCAAGAGATCTTAGGTCTGAGATTTGGATACTGGAGACACGGGAGAAACTTTGAGTTGACTGCTAGAGATACCATAGGTCTGGCCACCTCCTGGAGGGACCCATTTGTGTGCACACGTGTGCTTATGTGTATGTTGGTATGAGATCAGCTAACAAGCTTCGAGGCCTGTCAGCTGGCAAGTGAGAACAGGATCATGCTATCTGTGTTGTTCCACTTTTATGCGAGTGCTGTTTTTGTTTATGCAGTGCCTGCAATGGCACTGGTCTCAAACCTGTTGTTCTCTTGTGGTTAGCTGTGTCTGTTCAGAGTATGTGTGCTTGTGCACAGCGAGAATGTGTGCTCAGCCTTGCAGCATACTGTACTTAGGGACAGGGAACTGTAGCAGCCAGGCTCTGTCTGTCTGGGAACTGAGGATATTCTGTGTCCTGATGTCCACCACACGTTCAGCCTCTCATAACAATAATCCACCACTGGAGTTTTTCTACTTAGAGAACCCCTGCCAAAATGTAATTAAGCTAGTAGAAAACTGAAGTTAAAAGTTACCAAAATATGCACATATAACTAGATAACATATGCTTCATTTTTCCTTCTTGATACATGCAGGAAATCAAAGTATTAAAAATATCGTTTTCTTGCAGTTTTTGCCTAAAATAATAGCTATGCCTTCTCTGATGGCCAAATTATTTCTCCTCATTTTTCGTGAGGTCACACAGATTCCAGAGGATATATTGACTCTGTGAAGGCTCAACTGTTTCTCCAAATTGTTCCATAGGCTGACAAAATAGTCTGGAGTTATTTGAATGCCAAACACATCATTCAAAACAAAAACTATAAAACAACAGTTTGGGTCTCCTTTACACATGAAAAGGATAAAACACAGCTTAAGTCCATTTTCCTTTTGTGTCACCTTAATGTGCCACTCAGGTCATAAATATTCCTCTGCTTGCAGAGAGCTGTAAGGGTTGCTTTACATAGTCCCATTAAAACGTTTCTCTTTGACTACTGACACTTGAAAAGAGAAGAAAATGGCTGACAGAAGAAACATGAGAACTGTCTAGTACAGTAACATGTGCAACAAACTAGAAAAACATTCTAAAAATATCCTCTGAAATTTACTTATTTTTTAAAAAGCACCCAAAATAGGAAACTATGTCATTTAGGTATGACTTAAAGTATACTTAAGTATATTTAAGTATGACTTCTTAAAAAAACATGAAAGAAAAATTTCAGAGATGAACTGCCTTTGAGTTTGCTCCCCTTTCAGCTTACAAACTCTTAAGATAGAATGACATACAAATGTTTGTTGAAACAGCATATGGTTATAATGGCATATACACTACAAAACAAACAAACCAACCAGGAACAGTTATATTTTTCCTACTGCATGGGATTGTTTTAAGTGAATACACTGAACACGAAAGTATCCGTCAGAAAATTCACATGCTCAAAAGCGTGGACCAGATGACAAAACACAGCTAAGATAAACCCACTTCACTCTGTTTTTTATGAAGATAAATAGCCTCCCTCCACTTGCAACCACTGCAGCTATTCTCTCCCTCAAGCCCAAATACTATTTATATTAGAAGAATTTCTATTATTGCTTCCCCTTACTGAGGGCTGTTTTTCTAGAATGGAAGAATGGAATGTTTTTCTAGAATGGAACTTTTTTTTTTTTTTTTTCCAGAAAATAGAAAGCAGACCGGGGTGCTCAAGAAGTATCAGTTAGGTTTATATAGTCAGTGTAGGCTTTCTTACATTGTCTTAACAATTAATTTCCCTCTTCTCATAAATGTCTATAAATAGTCTGGTAAACCATAGGTCAATAAAACCTGTCAGAAAGGCAACTACCTCAATTTAGGTGGCTAATGATTAGCAAATCTCAGGCTAAACCTTGCATTTTTCACCACCAAGTTAAAAGAGATTCAAAGGTATCTTAAGTGAACATTATACCACAGCAACCCCCATACTCAATTTGAATTGAGTAATTGTCCGGTAAGCGCAAGCTTAATTATATCATCTATCATAGAGTCATTCACAGTGTTTTGCAACCAAACTGTATGCTATCTTTAGTTTTAAAAACCTGTATAACTGATCTGATGAAAAGAATATCCTTACATGATCATAGCTTTTGGGTCAAATTCTCATATTGTTACACCAGCCTGCTATGTACGTGCTTAGTCAAACTAACAGAAGCCATGGATCTAGCTGGCACTGGAAACATCGATTATTATGGAAGAAAAGGAGTGAGTTTAGTTATTCTGAAAGCTCTTAATAGGGTTTTTGGGTAGTTCTCAAACTGCTTTTCCTGGAGTCACCTTTAACAAACTATTCTGTGTGTTTTAACAAACAGAATTGAGGAGCACTTCCTGGTAAAAGACTCTACCAAGCAATTAGTAGCTTTTATGGAAGCTAGATGAAGGGAAGAATCTAAAGTATTTTGCAATTGCAAAGACCTTTATTGTCTGTACACTCCAAGGTCATGATCATTATTCCTATTATATCAGAGGACAGAAGGCAATTCAACAATTACAAGATTAAAAAAAAGAAAAAGACATTGTTTCCCTGCCTTATGAGAGTCTGAAAATTCTGTGGTGCTGCCTTTTTGGACGTTCCAGTGACATAACATTGGGAGCTTGATTCAAAAACTGAATAATTGTTCAAGGGCACAAACATAAAATGAGTAATTGTTCAGGGGAATGGTGTGTGGGGAATGTGAGTGATGTGATTAGACATGGTGTCAATAAGGATTTCAGGGTTGTTGGTGAGTGTAATGTTTGATTTTTCTGTGGTGTAATTGACTGAAATCTTTCCCATCATATAATTAAATGATTATTTTATGTGGAAGTTGTTTCATCATATTAAGAAATGGACAGGCTACAAAACTATGAAGGATGAAATAGCTTCTACAGCAGTTAAAGCTTTGTATTCCTTGTGAAAAAGGCTGAAAGGTCGTAAACAACACTCCTGGGGACAAACCTTTAGCTGTAGATTCTGATTCTGACATTTGTTCTGTTTTTTCTTCACCATTAGACTCATCCACTTCTGCTACTGTAGTTAACTCTGGTTCACTCTTATAAAGCCTATAATCAGGACCCTGAAGAATGACAAGTTATGAGGTAAATAAACTGGCATTTTTGTACAAGCATTTATGTCTTAAGACTCAAAACAGTTATTTTGTGATGAGACTGCTCACTTCAGGACAATAGTTCATTGTTCAACTGCTATTGCAGCAGTATTCCTTTGTAATTAGAGTAACATTTGCAGACTTTTCAGAAATTACAGAAAAATTGTCATGAAAATGTGAAGGGACTTTTTTTTTTTTTTAAATGATCTTTGGGAAAAAAATTTGTACAAGGCTTCAGCAAAACCTGAGCCTAGAGTTTTAGAAAAATTTGCAACTAGAAGAATCTGACTTTCTGAAATTTACTCAGATACAGAAACCACACATTTAAGTCTTAAGACTTTTTTTTTTTATATATACACAGAATATATGACAGGAAAACGTGAGAAGCAAATGATGGAGTTATAAAAAAAACAATAGCCAAAAGTAAAATCAAACACAAAAGTAGCCAGGTGGCAAAATAAAAATTGTGACTGTGCAAAGGAAGGGGGAATGCTTCAAGAACAATGTGGCAGTTTAAGCCACTTACACAGTGAGATCCATTTCTCTGATATCCTTGAACTTGGTGAATCTTCTTTTCTTCTGGCAGATGTACTGGGCCCCTGCTATAACAGAGCAAGGAGCTGCTATCACTGGGCAGAGGGGGGATTATGGGAAGATGCTCTGTAAAGTCATAGGACCGAGGGAGTGGAGGACGAGGTGGGACTACTTCCTCTTCCTAAAGATTGTAGAATAGTCACCTTATTTAGATGTGCACACCTGTTACAATTATTTATAACTTAAAAATAAAAAAAAATTATATTACCATAGCTACACCAGCTACAGATTTTGGAATTAAAGGGACAATGTCAGACTAGAAAAAGAAAAAAGGCCAAGATGGGATTTTTTTTTAATTATTTATTACTACCATGTATACTGAAATACATTAACAGCTTCACTATTCAGCTTATAAAGGTGTTCAGTTCTATAACCTGCACTTTCTGTTGGACATGTATGAACTCTAAATCATTCTTTTAAAAATTAAATTCTGTATCTTTTTAAGGATTTGTATATACATTAGACTTTCAAGAAGTTCTGTAAGCCGGATGTATAATTCTGCATGCTTTAGACAACCATGACAGTGTCCCTTTAAAACTGTAACTTCTAGCCAGATTTTCAGAGGAACTGAACATTTGGGAGCTCCCACAGTTTCAGCTGCTCTTGTGGGTGCTCTGGCCATCTGAGAACCAGGCTCAATAGGTGAATAGACATATAAAGCAATGTATTTGTTCCCATGAGAAGTGTGGTGGGGAAAAAAAGCAAATCCAAAAATCAGGGTTTATATTTCTAGGGTAAGAGCCTAGGGAGAGGAAAAGGTGAGAAACGGAAAAGAGAAACATACTGGTGAGAATATAAAGACAAAGAACAAATGAAAGTGTTAGAATTACTAGCTGTCAGTCTTTGAAACTAATTCATAATGCAATATTTTTTATAGAAACATACTGAATACTTACTTCAGACATCCTTAAAACAATTCAAACAATGTTCATTTTTATCATATGTATATTAGAAATACAGTGATGCTAAAATTGTAAATATGCTAAAACCATACCTCATTTTTATATTTAATAGCTGAAAATGTCCTTGATCCCATGATGCCTGTTTGGGGGGCAGAGGGTAGGAGGAAAGAGAAAAATTGTTTTCAATAAATAGCTTATAAAGCACAAACTATAACCTGTTGCTATCAAACAAATACACAAATCATCAACTAAAAACAGCTAATTCCTTTATTGTTCTCAGCAATTGAACCATTATTCAAACATACAAAAGCAAATATGTTTATCTTATAAAAATGCATATGATCCAATCTCACTTCCTAAGAGATAAAAATGACCAGTTTACCTCCATCTGAAGAGCTTCTTTGCTGTTTATGTTTACTTAAACCTTCCATGACATCTTGAATCCTCCATAGTTCCTTCTGAATCTGAGCACGCTGTATCCCTGCTGACTCAGTCTGCCAGTAAAGAAAGAGCATATTTAGGTGATAAAGTAGAATACGTTGCAAGTGGAAGAAAAAAAGGAAACCTTTTCTTCCTTTAGACTATACCGCATATCCTTTCCCAATGAAAAAAAAAATAAAATGCAATGATGACACTCTCCCATTAAAAGGTAACATTCAAATATTGTCAGAAAAATCTGCAAGATTAAGTCATTTATAAAACACAAGTCTGTTATTTTGATAGTAATTTGCTAGTTGAAACTCCACTTAATAGAATTGCATCTACTCTTCACAAAAAAAAAAAAAGCCAACTTTGCATAGGAGACCTACACACAACAAAAGAAAAGGAATCATCAGTTCCAATCCCAAAATAGCTGGAGATGAACATGGTGTTTACATGCTAGCATATAAAATGTAGGCCTATTTGCATTCATGGTTATGCATGTATTGGGCTGCATAACCACATTTCTCAGCTCTTGGGTTTCCTTATAATCGCCCTTTCATAGCTGCATACAAAATCAATCCCTAGAGCAAATAAATAGCCTTTAATACCTAACAGCACGAACCACACCCATCTGCCTATTCTAGATACATACGCACACACGTGTTTGTGTGTCACAGAACAATTTCCTTAGAAATTCATAAGTTTTACTAATTGACCAATCCTCCAGAGTATAGCACAAACAATAAATAAGATACATATGAAGAGTTCTGATGTTTAATACATGAATAAATACTTACAATCTTTTTATCATTTATTTTGATAGAATGATTTAATTACATTTTAAAATGTTCAGTTAAAAGAAGGGATTTGTGTGAACATTTAATATGACTGTCATAGCCAATAAGGTCTAAGAAAACTTCCCCGTTTGGGACACGATCACTGAAACAGAAAGAGGAGGCACACGGGAAAACTAATGCCCTAGCTTCAAGATACAGGAAAAGCTGAAGACCTCCTCAGAACTTAGGAACTTTTAATTTCTTTTTAGACCTTTTAAGTTAATACACCACACATCCTCCCCCCCGTCTTTTTTTTCCCCCATTTGTGCACAGTTTTTAAACAGAACCATAGAAAATGAAAATGACTGGAATGTATCTTTAAGACCTATGTCACACCTGAATTTCTCCAAGCCGATCAAGTTGCTCCTGCATATGGTTCCTTGTTACTGTTACATCATACTCCAGTTTATCATATTCTCTCCAAGCTCTTTCCAGTTCCTAAGTATATAACAAAAGAAAAGAATTGCATGTGCAAATTCAAGTTTAAAAAAAAGAAGTAGATATTTTTATTCATTCAGTGGCATGAAATGTCAGGAATTAATTAATAGATATTGGCAATAAGTATCTATATAATTGTAGAGAATGTCATGTTTAAACAGCTTTTGCATTTTCTGATGATACTGAACAGAATACAAATTAACAGCATTTTGTCTATTCACAAACTAAAAAATAGGCCACAGTGAAATCTTCAGAATATGTTGTTACAGTTAGCAGGCATGTGGGTCTTAAGTTGTCCTTCCACAGAGGCAGAAAACCCACAACAATGGATGCAAATTTCTCTTTTATTACATAGCATACGTAGGTATGAGCGCAAAGCATGTGCACTTACATGCAATCTATTATGCAAGACAAGTCATCCAACCTTGCCTGTAAGTTTACCACTGAATATCCCAGGCTTACTAATACACCAGCATTTCATACATGAAATTATAACACCAGAAGGAAGAAGGTGCAAAAACAATCTTAGAGGTCAGTTCTACCACCCCCCTTACTAAGCCTGGATCAAGCAATTTACTCAATTTAGCATAAATTAAAAAGGTGATGAAGGGAGTATATTTTGAATATTTCCTTTAGAAGAATATTTTTCCCTTTCCTGCTTTCATTTTCCTCATCCAACCAATCCCTTTTAGAACATAGTCTAAAGTTCAGACAAACAACAGTATTTCAGGGCCTACATCATTATCGAGTTCACCACAACAAACCATTGTAACTTGATGCTGAAATACTTTTTTGAATACACACATAAGTAAGCAAAAATGATTCTTTGCCTTGTTGTCTTGCTGTAGAAACCATCATGAAGTGGAAAAGGACAGTAAACAGAAACTTCCTTCCTTTTTTCTAAGGTTTTCGAAGTACATGACTTGAAATGTCTTTGAAATATAATGGACCACTATTAAGAGAGACCATGACAGTATTACCTTTTCTTCTTTTTGTTCTGCATCTACTTTTTTTTTTTTTTTTTTTTTTTTGCTTAAAGTAAGTTACATATCTGATGGAATATCTGATAAAGTCTGTGCTTTCTATTATTTGGCTATCACATAAAATAGCTTATTTGCTTTATTTACTTCTGTAATCAAATACACATATTATAAAAATGAAAATTACCACACCAATTGAAGTCAGTATGCACTCAATTCCTGGCAAAAGAAAAATTCAAGAAAGACTACTTGGTGAATATGGTGAAAGTTCCAGCTTTTACAGAAATACGCACAAGTAAAAGACAACTGAGGTTTGTTGGAATGTAATGAAAAATAACCACAGACAAACCAATTAAGAATGTAAAGATAATTGTTTAACAGGTCATTGAGTTTTACTGGCAATAATATATTACTTACTGCAGTAGCTCGCGATACTTCTCGACAAGTGCCAAGTAGTCCGTTCTGTAAGTCATCTCTCTGTAAGACTACATTTTGTATGGCTGCTGGATTATCTGCATTCATTTCTATTTCCTGACTTGCTGATAGCAAAGCTTGCTCAAGCGTGTACTATTATAATAAAAAGAATTATTTTTAATGTTCTGCATCATTGGGCTGATTTTCATTTTATTTCAGTTATCATTGTTCTGATAATAAGCATGTAAAATAACATCCACTTTAGGTAATAAATACAATTGTCCTACTTTCTCCTTGTGTAGCTGTTGAAGCTTCTCTTCCAGTGCTTGTACAACTTTATCTTGTTCACATAGACGGCTAAGCTTAGCCTAGTATGTAACAGAAAATGACTGCAATTAGAATTGTTTTTAGTATCTTCAGTAACCAGTACATAACTTCATCAAATCTTTACAAGAAGCTATATAAAATTTTGTTACCACAAAATATGAATTCTAAAGTTCTGAAGGCATCAAGGTTAATTTGAAAATGCAACACTACGAAACCTTCTTAAGATACTACGAAATAAGTGATATTGTAACTTCAAAGAGCACGGCTCAAAACATCATTTATGATTCTACAGCTAGACCTTTACAACTTAATAACAGGCAATAAAATACCGTTTTAATCGACATATTCTTAATTATTACAAAGAATATTGTATGCATTCTTAGTCCTTCCTATGGTTTATTGTTTTTGAGAGTTACTTACTAATACCACCCATGCTCTGCTCTGTTTTGGCTCCACTTTAGGCTTAGCTATGCCTAAAATTGTTCCACTCCAGCTCCAGTTTGGAATAACTGTTCAGTGGACTCCAACCAATCTGAAAGGGTTTATTTTTCTATTTGAATAAATTTTTGGTTCAGTTTGTGTTGCTCTGACTTTTTAAACTCTATGTTAACACTGAAAGCCTGCTTTCTTTTGTAGCCTTAAAATAACTTGCTTGAACGTACTTAAATGTTTAAATCAGCACGTCTGCTCTTAGTTGCATTATGCAAATATGACTACACATGCATATCTACACATACACAGTATTACTATATATGTGCATTTTTCACCACCAATTTCCAAACTGACATTAAACACCAAGCCCCTTTTCTTTAGTAACTAGCAACCCAATGCTCTGAATGGCAACTACCCATGCCAAATTTCAGTTTTGGAGCATCAGTCATCTTTCTTGAGAAACTGTCTCATGCTTATAACTGAACTACAACTACAGTGTTTTTCCTTTCCAAAGTAATTCCTTTCCAGAAGCATTTCACCTTTGAACAGATACAGTGCTTGAAGTTTCAGCCTAAAATGTAATCGCTCCTGCATGTTAGAAGCTTATTAAAAAAAAAAAAAGCCCTACATCTCCTCTCAAGTTCATGGACCAATTTTTGTTGGCAGTCACCTATATGAAGTGCATTCCAAACCCAAAAGTCAAGGGAGAAATTATCAAAATAAAAAGACAAATCCCAACAATTTTCCTTTCCAAGGAAGAAATACAAATTACTTACATCAATATCCAGCTCTTCAGTTCTATATTTGTATAGTGTACCCCTACATTCTTCTTGTGTTAACTATAAGGAAGAATAATATTGCCATAAAACAACTTAATTTGACTATGAAAATGAAACTAGCGTTCAGCTTAGAAGATTTCATACAGCAAATCAGCTTTTCCTCAAATGCCAAACACACCACATTGAACAATATATATTTAGCCAATACATATTACTGAAGGTAACTAAATGCAATGTCAAGCGGACTGTTGGTAGAAAGTTATATAAACAAAACAGTCTATGTTTCTAATGTAAACTGGGTATTTAGAGATATGTAACTCAATCAAAAATGGATCATGTAGAAAGATGGAACTGCCAGAGTACACCCAAACACAGTTATACATCATTATGTATGTTTCCAGATCTGCATTCTAAATACAGGGACTCATTCTACTTGGAATTAATCATTCTAGATCCACTAAGATCAAGTATATTCACAAGGAAAATATTCTGATGTGAATCTGAAATCAGAATAGAATGACCTAAATATACAAAATATCTGTAAAATATATCACATCACATACATATGCCCAGTAAGTGTTGCCGAATACCTTTCTGCCTAACTTTTTCCTATGGATCCCCCCCACAACAGAATTCAGAGTATGAACACAAATGCCAGAAACAGAAATCCTTCTGTTTTTAATTTGGACCTAGGCAAACTTGTCTTCTCGTGCCAGTCAGAATGTAACATATCCTCCAACTACTTTCATACAGCCCCTCACATTAAGTTCTTACCTCTTTCAGTCTCTAAACTGACCAGTCACAAGAGTTAAAAATATTCTATATGAAAAAAGGCAGCTTCCCATTTTAGAATGGACTGTCATATACAGAATTTACTTACTGTCCAATACAGTAAGTACTTACACAACACTATCAGCCTTCATATTCTATTTAATTAAAAACATGTGTGCATTGAGTCTCAACGTGTATGCTTTCCTTTCATGTGTATGACATAATTAGGTCATCATGGCTTAATAGTGCAAGAAAGACTATAAAAACACAAGTCCATGTTAAAGGACACTTACAAATAAAAGGACTAGGGAAGGGTTAATCAGACAAGCATTCCAAACATACAATAAATCTTCAACACACTTAAGTGTTTCATTTCAAGACGTTATGTCCACATACCTCATGCAAATGCACCTGGTGACAATTTAAAAGTATGTATAGTGTATTAAAACCACACAGTAACTTTCTTTGAAATGGACATTTTATGAAAATGAGTGTTGGAATATGAAAAAAGCCACAGCACTTTTGCACCTCATGAATGTCACAAATATAATATCAAATAAAAGATATCTATTCAAACCCATACTGTTGTAGAGTTGTGTTTTTTAACTGTTGATTTTATCTTAATGAGAGAAAAATGAGGAATGGAAATATTTAAAAAAACTCATAAACATGGTCAATATAAATTTAAGGTCAAATGTCTTTAACTTACAGCAAAAACCTAGGTATATTTCACAACAGAAAGATTTTACAAGAGAAAGATAAATAAGTCTTTGCAAGACACTGCTCAACATTTCATATGACTTGCCTGGAAAAAGGGAATTTTTTTTCAAACCAGTATATATATATATATAATTTTTCTTTAAATAGAGAGTGATTTATTCAGCAATTCAACCTTAATTAGAGCAGAGTTGAAAAAAGATTGCCAATTTAGCATCCCTGTCCCTGCCTACCTCCTAGAAGGAATATATTTTACATATTCAGAAAATGAAAACACATTTTCAAAGAATACTATGCATGCACTAATTCCTCTTATTAAAATCCCACCACACTTTTAAAATTGCTGCCAACTTCTTGCTTTTGTCTGTATTTCTAGTTTACCACAACAGGCACTGCTGGAGAGCCACTTCCACTTCAACATTTCTACTGCAACATTTTATGCAGACTTGACACAAAAAACTCTAAAAATGGTATGAAACACTTAATCCATCTCTGACAAAACAGTGGCTTCTCTTTGCGCAGCACATCTATAAATCAGCTTAAGGCAAAAAGTGCAGAATGCTATCACAGTCTACTGGAACTATAAGAGGAACTGCAGTAGACAAAATGCAATTACACATTACAAGCAAGGCTAACAACCTCATAACCCTGGAAAATGCATTATAAGAGCTCCAACGATCAAGTTATTGAAATGTATTTTATGTCAGGTTCAACAAAAGCCTCCTTCACCAAATCGTCCCTACAAACACTTTACCATAACAGTAATTTCAGAGAAAGAGTGCCACCTACTGAACCACTGGCATGGCTTGCTGCAAGCTTCTACAGTTCTCCTTTACTTTTTCCTACTTAAGCACAAAAAAGCCCATCTCTGTTAACACGCTGAAATACACTGCGTGTTCATGTTAAGTAGCAACACCTTGAATACCTCGAAATAGAACTTACCATTTCTGAAAGGCAAACCACACAGAGTTCAGCCAAATATATCTCTTGAATGTGAAAATGTAAAGGGACCCTAATTGAACCTTCAACTTATGCTGGAAATAATTTCTGTTAATATGTCAATCCCACTGATTAAAATGCCCACATTCATGTTCTACAGATCTTCATTGTGACTGTGCATATATAACAAAATTTAACAATTTCATATTGTTAAATTTAACTTCCTAGAGAATGAGATGTTATATACTTTGTAGTCCCACTGTCAGATGCGTCATCTATGTCAAAAGCCAATACAAGATGAATCACCTAAGTGGATAAACCCACCATGATGGATGGACACTGTATAAGATGTCTTTAGCAGGAAGTTTCTTCTCAAATAAATGTAGATTAGGTAAATCTCCCTCTTGAGACATGAGCAGTTAGACCTATTTAAGCTGCCAATATTAAAAACATTTAAGTGAAGGTATTATCTCATTACCTTATAAGCTGTTTTCAGATTCCACTAACCATTTTGATTCAATAGCTATATGGCAGGAAGTTTCACATCCTGAGAACACACTAAGCATCTCTGCAAAATTGCAGCACTTTAGGAGATTAAAACAGGGCAAAATATACGACATTTTGTGGGGAGCATGATGTTGCAGTCAGCCTTCCAAGAGTTTTTTTTTTTTTTAATTATAGTAATAATAAAAAGGAGGTAGCAGTTTTAATGTATTGAGAACAAATATCCAAGTAAAGACATGGATGTCATCTTGCTGCACTCAGATTTTCATTTTTCCCCCATTAGTAAACACACATACATGTAAAAGGAACTAAGGTTAATTCTCTCTCTCTCTCTCTCCACCCCCTCCCACTTTAGAAAACAGATCCCACGTTAGAAAACAAGATTAACACTCCTCACCTAGCATTAGAAAGAAAGAAAAAAAACCCAAGGTAGAAATGGGTCCAGGCTGCAAAAAGGCTATATTTTTCTTCTCTGTACATATGGAATCAATGCCCTGGCTTACACTTGCATATTTACAGTACAGTGTGTAGAACAGACTGATGCATGTTGAAGTGATTTAAATAATTAACTTTAAAAGTGATGAAGATTGAACAATTACAATAAAAATCTAAATAAGACATTTGGAATAGTGTAATTTTTAGCTATTTTACTAAAGAACCATTAACTATTACAAACAAACAGGATGCAAAACATGTTAATTTCTAACTAAATACAAGTTTTTCGTGCTTTCCTTTGCCTAACTCTGAATGAACTAAGTCATAAAATTGAACTAAATATACTTAAGCAAAGAAAGATCCTTTCTGTACCTGCGGGAATGGCTCTAGTCATCAAAAACTAGTTCAACTTGACAAGAAAATGGGTTTAAGTCACTTACACAGAGGCTTCTCCCAATTGTTTATATTTCTTTTAAACTGCAGTGGCAATGACAACTGGTGAAAACAATTTATGTTATTCAACTAAGAAATTATATGTTATTTAAACTTTAAAATAGGTTACCAGAATTTTAAATGTGTTAACTTTGCTTTACAAAAATTTAGAAGACTATTTAGGCAGCAAAGTTTGAGTATATTTTTATCCTTTCTAGGAAGTCAATTAATGCAATATTTTGTACAGGAAACTTGTCTGTGAAAGCAGAAGGTCTTGGTCTTCTCCAGCACATGGGTTCTTCTGCACAAGCTTGCCAACATATCACAAATGCTCTGACCTGAAGAGACCACATCTCCAGTGACAAAAGGTTAGTCCATCTTCGTGACCTGTTAGATTCACTATTTCTCTGACAAGAATGTCAAAAAAGGTGCTTATTTAGTGTCAAATATGAAAGAGTGGGTATGTCTACAAGGTAAAGGCAGTGCTTTGTAGCAATACCTTAGCTGGCAGCATAGCTTTATCAAGACAGCACTCTGAATTTTAGTGGTACTCCTAAGTAGCCAGGCAGACCAGCCCAGGCACAGCTATACCTCAAATGCACCTAGATTAATATTAGAAGCTGAGCTAGTTTACCCTGACACATCCAAAGCGCCTCTGTGCATTATATCTATGTTGACTTATTTCTACTACACACTCCAAAACAGAAAATTGATTCGCTTTAAAAAAGTTTACAACAGCTAAGCTTCTTTAGAAAAATAAAAATAACAAAACCACCTTCATTTAAGACTTGAGGGCACCTTATTTCACCCATTCCTCTCCAAATGGTTCCTTCAGGTTCCATGTTAAATTAAGCTCCTGTTTTGCACATGGGAGCACAAATTGGATGATTCTGAAATCAAAGGCACTCACAAGTTAAATTCCTTTGGAAAGCTAAGATGTCTACTGCAACTTTTCTGGATCACAAGCAAATCTACAAGGTGGAGTTGACTTCAAAAAAAACAACCATGAAATTAAGCTCCAGTAGGAACTTTTTTTTTTTTTTTAGAAACATGACAAAGCACTAATTGCTAGTAAATGACTGTTTTACGTGGCAGAACGTATCATTTTCTGTTAACTATGCACCTTTATTTATCATTTTTGGCTCACAAGGACGTAAATGTGAGCTTAAGAGAGCCACTCAGATACTCCCCTCTGACTGGCAGCCAGAATTGCACACTTCATCTGCTGCAAAATAGCACCATCATTTAAGTAAGAATAACATCTTTGTTGCAGTTGTGGCTAGAAACTTCTAAAATATTCTCTGGTATGACAGGAGCTATTGAGCTAAGCCCCAGTATGCCTAAGACACTGCAGTGCCAACAGATATGTATTGGCCATGCTCATAAGTTAATGCAGGTCTCAATTCTCAGATAATATTTCCATTCACATTTCCAATTCTTCTTCCATCTTACCATTTACAACCATCACTAGATTCTCTGTAAGTGCACACTGTTAAGTCTGCTGTGACTTTATTAACAGACAGTGTCTTTTGGATTTACAGTCCCCAGATCAAAGTAATTTTGATCCTTCCTTTCTTCAGTAGCTAAAGGCTTGGAAGGTGCAAACAAAAACCTGTAAATCCACTTCCTAGAATGAAACAAAATTGCCAGAAATGACCAGGTAAACACCACTCACATGCTTTTGTAGTGGTCAAAATAAAGAAGCACCTTTGAACACTAATAGCATAGGATCATGCTAAGACAGATGTTGGAAGCTTATTGGAAGTTTTATGAATTTACTGGACACCTGCATAAGACACCAACTAATTAAATAGTCCAGACAGAGTTATTCAAAGGGTACATTTAATACTTAACGACAAAAATGCAGCAAAAGCCATGCTAACGATATTGCAGCATTTTATAAAGCATGGATGACTTGTGGTTTTCCAAAGCAAATAAGAGAAACACCAATGTTATGAATAAATCTGAGGAACAACCAAAACTGTCACTAAGAAAAATTTTTGCAGATGATAAAGCAATTTCATTCACTATCCAAGACCTTACTTGCTGGTACAGTTGCGGTCTTAGCGCCGAGTTCTCAATCATAGTGTGAACCATGGTGATTAAAGGTTCATTCTCTTTCATCTATTTCAAATCAGGAGGAGCATACAGCAAACATCAGTTTACAGCATGGCTAGATTTGAAAGACGACACTGTAAAATATAGCCTCTACTTTAATTTTTTTCTAACAATGCAGTAGATTACATTTTACCCCATGCTTTTTATATATTCCATCATTCAGTAATATCAAACATCTGACAAGTTTAATGATAGCAAACAAATGCAGCAAAACCACATACAAATGCTCAAACCAATGAAATATTCATTGACCAAACCTCTCCCTTCTTAAAAATAAAAATGCTAAAAATAAGCCTAGCTTTGCAAGATATGGAAATGAAAAGTATTATTGGATTATGCAATAGGAACACTCAAGCCTTTATCAGAAAACCTTTTAAATTATAGTTTTAATAATTCACTGTACATTAAAAAGATATAAGCGTTCCCTTGGAATATTGAAGTGAGGTTTAGACTTAAGTTCATGTATCACAAAATGCCTTTATATACTGCACTGTTTTATATACTTAGGAACTCTGAATCATTAGTCATTGCATTTATTCACCCTCATATATGGGTGTGAAACTATTTTGGGGCTTACATTTCTAAGCCAGTCAGACATCTTCTATAATGATTTATATTTATTGCCAAGTGTGCAAATGGAAAAAACAGGTCCATTGATCACTACAGTAAAAACTGCATACATTTAGGATTTCAAAAGAAGTTCACAAAACAAAGTAGCATGGGATTTTTCATTTTAAAAATAGACCTTCCTAACAGTAAGTGAAAAATTACAGTAATGGTTAGTTTTTGTCTCCAAAAGAAACTGGAAAGTCACTTAAATACACTATCCCCCTCCTATTTTTGTTAGAAACTTTAGGACCTCTTCAGCAGTAACTGCTTCAAGTATGGTTACACAGGAAAGTGTGTGCGTATGAATATTTATGATCTTTCATTCTGTCTTTATGGGTGTGTACACACAGTCACCATAAATCAGCATGGCAAGGTTTAGTTTCTCAGATTGAAATGCTACAGAAAGCCTGATTTTTTGATGCCTTTTGGAATTTCTTGCCTCTAATTATTTACAAAAGACCTAAGTTGTGTATTTGGATAAGTGTTTTTTTTTTCTCCTTATAGAAAATATTTTTTGTTGTCACAGATACAGGACTTCTTTTTGTTGTTGTTGTTGTTTTTTAAACCATTGTATGATTAGCTGGTAAGTTAATCATCCAATAAGAGTACCTTATCTTAAGAAGGCAAGCTTATGACACTCTGTTTGGGTAAGCCAGGAAAAAAAAAAAAAAGCAAGCAAACTCCTCCCATTTGCTCCATCTTCTACCGCACTACATAAACAGAAAACTAGAACTGATACAAGAAGTTGTTCTCCCTTTACATTAAAATTTTGTCCAGAAAGTGGGTGCAGTTGGTGATATCAAAAGATATACCAATAGTAAGATCAACAATAAGGTCCAAAGCCAAGCTATCAAACTACAGACAACTGAAATGTTTGTAAAAGAAAAACTGCTCCATGGCTGAAATGTTTTATTAGCAGTATACTAGTTTGCAAGCATATTTCTTAGGAGGATTTCAACAGCTTCAGCCTGTTTGGCTGATTTTTTTTTTTTTTTTAAACAATATTTTTCGTTTCTGACTGATAACAGACAATGCCAAAAAATAATTTCTGTGCAACTGTTAAGATTGTTTTCATCCACATTAGAAAAAAAGTGAAGTTCATTTGCTCAAAAGTTGTTCTGAAATAATGTTTTGTCCTTCAGCCAGCTCCAGCTTCAACGTATAGAACCTCCTCTAGTATTTTTACTACCACTGGTGCTTAACCATGCTTATATAACACTGTCTGAAGACACCAGTTATTTCCAGAAAAGTTCCAGTTCCTTAAGCCCTTATAGAACAGAGATCAAAAACCAGACTATTGGTAAAGTATTGCCAACCGAACCGTCTTCATAGCAGTCAAAAATATCGATCTTTTTTCCCCTTTAGGAAATCAACACTTCCAAAAAAAATCCTGAAAGACATTTGAGACGTTCTTGAGAGAGGATATATGTCACAAAGCTGTCAACTAAAGCTAGCACACACAAGGCAACGCGTCCTGAAGAACCAGCAGAGTAAAATAGAGCGCTGCTGGATACAGTGGCAAGTCCCATGCTCTACGGGGAAGAGAACACCTATTGTGTGCTCTTGAAGCATTATCATGAGGCTATTCTCAGACTGAAGCTGAACACTATTCACATTGAATAAACTCCTAATAGGTCAAGGAAAAATGTTTGCTTGTTCATAACAGAAATATGCCCTGTTTTTCTCTCACTTAAAAAAAAAAATATCTTTCTCAAATTTCTGTAAAATAAAGGGCACCGCTTAAACTCTGTAAGACGTTCACTGTCTCTCCAATTAAAGATGTCACAAAAATCTCTACAAATTAGAACTAAGTTTTTCTTTACACATAAGCAAACTGAAGTGTAAGCTGCCTGATGCCACACAGCAACACAGCAATAAAACCAAATACAATCCAGCAGTCTTACTTTTCTCACTTACTAATTCTAGTAAATAACTGTTTCTCCCCTGACACTTTATCTTTGCTTTTCTCTTTACTGATGTAGCATATAAAAGCATTTTCCCGTTGGAAATGATAAAAAAATACTTCCTTGATATATGATATACATGAACAGCTACATTATTCATGAGGTAGCAGCTGAGTGGGCATTTTGTGTTTTAAACTGTAAAGCCAAGCTATTGACATTTTTTTTCTTCCTGCCTCTTCCTAAATTCTCTTCTGTGCTCGATAACACCCTACACAGGTGACATTCCAGTCTGCAGTGCTCTGGTGGCAGCCATCAGCTGGAATAGTGGCTCCCTACCAGGACAGCTGACCTCACTGATGAGATAACACTGTACGTGATAAGTGACATAAGACTGTGCTAAGATTGGCAGTTTTATCCGTTTCCTCTCAAGATTCCTGAAGGTAAAAGTAGTGGCAACAGGATCAGACCAAGCTTTTCCCCTACCTTTCCTCTGCTCTTCACTTCTCTGTCCAAAACAAAGAAGGAAAAAGCAGTTTTCCTGCCTGCCTTCCTTTCCAGCAATGCTGCCTCCAGTGCAGTCTTTTTCCCCCACCCTACACAGCCCCAGTCCTTGAGCCTCTCTTGTTCCTTTAGAAAGGAAAAAGGAAAAAAAGCAGCAGCAGAAAGAACAAGAGTGGTGGCTGGGTCAGCTCGCTCCCTTTTCCACATAACTTGAAAAATACAATTAAGGATTAGTATCCCAAGTGCTGCTAATATAGGATACAGAATTTTAAGCTGAAACAAGAAATCAGATACAATACAGGATCAACGGCAACCCTTTCCAAACACTCATTGCGCTACTCCATCCTCCTCTAATTTACTACCTTTTCCCAGAACCACCTTCATTATCTCAGAAAGAGGACTGGTGAAGAGGAGAAAACAGGAGCAAAACATCAAGACAGTATGGATGCTGGCTATTGGACCTTCACTCCTTTATTTGACAACTTCTTGTTCAAGTTCTGTTTATTTTTATGCACCTTTTGAAAACTAAAAGAAACTAAAAAGTGAAAGGACCAGCAAAAGTGAAATAAATACATGAATACTTTAACACCTAAACCGTCCACATAAATAGCCATTTCAATGAATAAACAAACATAGAGACTAAAAAAATGTAGTCGAGCTTATTAATGCGACAAACCAGCCTGGGATATGCTGAGATCACTACAACAACACACACGGAGAATTTGAGATAGCTTGAGCTCATTAGAAGGTTTTTTTTTTTCAGCCAAAGAAAAGTTTTATTATTAACATAAAATTCAAAAGTGTGCTCAAAGACCAGTTTGCTGGAACTCTCTGTAGTAACAGAGATTCAAGTGGGACCTCCTGCCATGGCTGTATTTACAAATAAGAAAAAATGGTATGTCTAGCTTTTATCTGAAAAATATGTTCCTACCTTCCGTTACTGCTATTGTAATTACTTGGTACAGATTCATTCAAAAAATACATTAAGGAGACTGCTGGCTTGGATTTAGTAATGCACAATAAGTGATCCCTTAAAATTTTATAATTCAGAAGACTGAGATTATATTTGTCCTCACAACCCGTCCCACATTGGCAAACAAATCACCATTGCCTGGGGTAGCTAGCCACATCCAGAGAACTACTTCCTAAAAGGCAAATCGAACTCTCTCCAGCCTCTGTAGGAAGCTTAAGCCAGCAGAGTGGTTCAAAACCCCACTTGAAAAAAAGTATGCTGAACAATAATTCTTTTGGCTGTAAAACATCAAAGAAACCATATGGCTGGATATATGTGCGTCAGTCTCTTCAATCTTCCCCCCCATCCGTGAACTCCAACAACAACAACAAAAATTCTGAAAGCATAATACAAAACATCGAAAAGTGTAACATAAGAATCTCCAAGCATGTCAAAAGGAAACAGCTATGTAAAAAAATAAGCAAGACTTATAAAATGCTGTGGGATTTTCTTGAGTCTTGATGAGAATGCCACGTAACCAGTGGACAACAACTTACTGCAACAGCATAAAAGTTGGTCTCTCTACACAGGCACTTTTGCCTGTCTGAAAATTCCTCTGTGCAACCTTGGTACAAACTTGCTGATTACTGTTATGTATAGTGTTGCATTCTTTGTCACTAAAATGTGAGAGCTGAAGATAACAGGACTGGAATTCCACCAAATGCTCTAGGAAAAGGGGTTTTTGATACTATTCTCAGAGATTAAATATGAATTGAGTGGAAATACCTAGTTTAAGTACATTGGGCATTTAAAATTCAAAGAGGGTAAGTGATTACACAAGTTGGTTACAGATGTGGATAACAAGGAAGAAAGACCTCAGACTAAGAGTAAGTTAGGTCTTGTCTTCCCAACATAAAGGAAAAATCATAATGGACAAACTAATAAAAAGACAGAAGTGAGACACTACCCCTAGAAGCAGTGGCACTCAAAGTAAAAAGAGTCTCAGGGGGATTTATTTAATACAAGTAGATGGCAGTATTATACTAAAACAAGGAAAAGAATTAAAAACTATGAGAAACTAGGACAAACATTCCAACCTGCTCTTCCATGATTTCATGATTAATATATTTTAGACTTTAAAATGATTTCTTACTGTAAGAAGTGCAGTAATTTCTTGCATCTTTGGTAGAGGCAATTATGACATGTTTGTAAGATTTAGGTACTTCCTTGAATTAATATAAGGTTATCACATTACATTTATAAATTTCATCTGACGCAAGTTAAAAGGAAATCCTTTGTACACCACTTTGCATATTATACAAAGGCCATTCTCTCCTCTATCCTGCCTATTACGCTGACAAGCTTGGCTAATCAAGGAGCAGCCTGGTACATAGTTTCACATTTCACATGGAGTTGTTCTTCCTCAGCAATGAATTATATTTTTGAAGATGGAACTTTTCCTTTATTCCAAAACATTATGAACTGGAAATATTTGAGTTGGATGAAATATGTCAGCCTAACGTAGCAAGGAAGAGCAGTTTTCCCTACTTTTAGACCTCCTGCAGCCCTTTAAACAAAATAAAAACGTTTAGAACTGCATAGCTATCTAACTGGATTGGTCACTATTTACACCTCGTTTCCAAGAGATCATAGGAAGATAAAGTCACTGGCAAATGTGTGCTTGCACATGCCTGTGTGTTGAAATCCTACCACAGGAATATAGAGGACATAAAAGTCCTGTGAATAACTAGCTTTAAGTGCAATGCTGAAAATTTTCATTAGGAGAAAGAGTAATAGGAAAAGCTCTAGAGATTTCCATATCTTTAACTAACAGACACCTAGTTGCTTATATTTCCTTTAGGCTTTTATGATTGTCTTTTATACGTGCTATTGAAAAATTACCATTTAAAAACTTCTGAAACACAACTTGCAAACAAGTCCCATTCGATCATGCAACAAAGCCATAAAAAGAGGAATGTGGTATCACAATTATTCCTTTGGCAATAAAGTTGGCAAAGACAGAATTCTATCCTCACTCCAAAAATTAGCAGAAGTTATAAAGACGTAAGATCTTATTCTTATATACATCTTTAAGAAATAACTGAGTAAAAGGAGAAAAAGTAATCAGCCATGCTATGATTTGTTCAAAACCTTTTTACATGTTTGACCTCCCTTTTATTTCATGTTCTGTGGAAACACCTAATTATTCTTAATTTAGAAACTCAAATAATCAGAAGTACTAAATTTCTGTAAACTGCATGTGTGTCACACAAGCTTGGAAATATAGTACCACTTTAGTTAATGATGGTAAAATGCTACGGTTAGTATAATTACAAGAGGGATATGAAGAACAGAAAAATTAAGTGGAGAATGGCTACTGTACTCTGCAAAATTTTAGTTTGAGTTTACTTTTTCCATCACGTGTCAAGTCTGTAAAAAATTAACATAATTTGTGCTACCCAAAATGGTTGTGTATTAAATATCTAACTTCATAAAAAGCACTGAAAATCATTCTCCCCAAATATTTCCAGCTTGACAGGAGCAGGCAAAAACCATTAAGAAATGTAAACACAAGAAAACTGCAAATCCCACCTGATGATCCAAATATATGGCATTCCTTTGAAGGTGATGCGAAAGAATCTCACTCTAGCAGGCAGCAGTCAGAGGGAAAAAGGAAAGGGACAGAAGGTGCAGAATGCATGAAAAGAGTTTTAAAAGATGTAAACTAGACAGCGATCTGTTTTATGTAGAAATACAATGCTACTTTTATCTCCTTTTTTTGTGATCTGTTAACAATTTTTGATCCCGAAACAGAAGAGATGAAGGTTTGCCATGAATCAGACTATGAACATTAGATTTTGGTTTTACACATAAAATACAGTATGGTCATGTGGAATGTCTACTATACTTGACTACAAAGACAACTATAAACCCTTTCATAAATCTGTTTTAAACATATCCTAATTTTTGTACGGATTTCAATAATATTGTACTGATACCAGGCAAGACAAATGATGAATTAAGCTCATGATCTTTCATTGATATTTTTGTTTATAACAACAATTGGTTAAAAGCCCAAAACTTTAAACTAAACTACAATATATTTAAAAATATTCCTATGTCATTTTAACTCAGCTAATATCAGAAAAGCTATGAACTAAAACCTCAAAGGGTTAATAGCAGAACATCACATAGACAAAGAAACGACCGTACTCTATTCTCCATCCACAGTAGTCGGAGAATTTTGCACTAAGGGTGCAATGCAAACTGATTAATGAGTAACTAAAAGTTAGTGAGAATGGTACATGACACACATTGCTTTATAGCTGACCTTTGGGCTGCTGGCCTCAAGTTTTAGTTGCATGAGCTGTGCTAGTGTGTGTTCCCGGATACTACTCAGTTCAGCTTGCTGCCGTCTCAGCTTTATTAGCAGCAGCGTGAGCTCCTCTGGCTGAAGGAGTGCAGTGTGAGAAGCCAAAGAGTAGAAAAAAAGGTTAATTGGTATCCTAAACAACACTTAATTAAAATAAGGGTTCTTAGTATCTTTCTCACAAAAACTTTTTATAGCGATACAACAGAAGATACACCATTTTTCCCAAATTGACCGCTTTAAAATATATAACGAAGGGTTAAGTTCTAACCACTCAAAGCAACTGATACTGCAAATGCCATAAAAATTCGAGCATTCTGAAAAAAGGACAAAATAAGTGAGGATTTTGCAGGAGAAAGTCTGTGCAGCCCTCAAACTTTTTCTGGCATGCATATCAAATTGATGATATTGACTTAAGTGAAGGGGGATATAATTCCAACCCTTAGGATATCATTATCTATACACAGACAACCATTTGAGCTTGGTGAAAGAATCAAAAAGTGCCCTCGAGAAAATTTAGGTTTCTAAAATAATTCTTCACATCTCTACGCCAAGATTAAGAGTAAAAACAAACAAATAAAAACCACAAGATAAGTGAACTAGGTCAGAAACAAGCATCTTTAACAAAATAAAACTGCACAAGCAGGACAAAAATAATTTTCAGTCCTTCCTTTCACAGGTCTGAGGCATTAACCTTTATGACTAAGATGTACAATACAGCCTTAGGAAGGGATAAAGAACAGTATTTAAGACCCAAGATTACACAGAGTCACACTCAAATGGGTATTTTTTTTTTTTAGGTAATTCTACACAGAACAGTTTAGGTCAATTTGGAAAAATCTACCTGAACCATTCCTGGGAACCACTTCTATTAGAAATACTTCAAAGAAAATAAGACACTGTTAACATCACAAGTATTTTTGTTACGCTCCTATTTGCTTCTGTTTCTTACACTTCTCCAAAAAAATCTTATAAGAGGTTAAATATCCATCCAACATTTTGTTTTACTTACAATTTCCGAGAGCTTAAAAAAAAACAAAAACAAAACAAAATCCCCAAACCTGCTTGTTCTCCCTCACAGTCACAGAATTTCTCCAAAGCAAAGTAAAGAAAAAGGCTCCAGAGAACAAAGTGTTAAATTACTGAAAACCAAATATCAATTTCTTAGAATAAAGAAGAAAAATGTCTTAGAATAAGCACGGCACTGTTGTGAGCTTGTACCAAAGTAGCCCACAAGAGGGAGCAAGGGATTTCCATATAGCTTCAGTTGTCAAAACCATTTGCTTTGAAGGAAAACCCACATCAAAGCCAAATTGTCCAATGGCCAATCTTGCTCTTATATTACTCTTTCAACACCTGGATTTTAGATATTTGATTTCAGAAACTACGCATAAGAATCTAGACTGCTATACAAGACACTTTCAAGTTCTCTCCAAAAATAAATGATAATGCTTTCAGTCTGAAAATTAACATTTTTTTCAAAGCACAAGAAAACATTTTTATAAACAGCAGAATTGGAAGTAGCATCTTTGAACAAAAGGAATAGTGAATCATATTTTTTTGAAGATCAAAGTTTATCTTGATTTGGCCTGCAAAAGCCCAATTTTAGTACACTAAGAATAAACTAGTGGATGGTACTTAAATACAATGTTTGCAAGCAATTTCTTTTTTCTTATAGAGGAGTCCTACTCTTCCCTAGACAATCACAGTATTGCAAACAATTTTGACATTGCTGTAAGCGCAGTGCTTTTGATACAACTCTTGGGACTCTTGCAACAAACATAACACAGACTTTTGTTTAAAGAGCTACCTGCAGATTTTCCTCCTTCTGGCCCCTTTAATGCTTGTGCACTTCTGGTTTCTACAGGCAGAAGCTTGGACCTCCTTGCCCCCTACCCTGCTCATCAGCCCAGCTCCAGCAGCACAGCCCAGGAGAGCTGATGGGGCCATGAACCCAAAGAAACGTCTGCGGAAAATGAAGCGCAGAGATAAGGCACCAGCTGCCAAAGGCCGTTCCCTAAGTTGCTAAAGGTGCCAGGGATTCATGCTGGGAAGTGCAAGAAACAGGGGTCTAGGCTGTGGAAAGATTTAACTGGGGAGCCCACAATTCACAGTCTGTGGTCTCAATTCATAACTGCCTCAGAAAGATTACAAAAAATAAATAAAAACTGTTACAGGAACCTAATAAATTTAGTTATGTTTCAGTTAGGGAGATGGACAGTATTCACCAACATTATTTTGATGAAATACCTTCAATGAGAGTTTCAACTCTATCACAGAAAAATGGGACATGTCAGAAAGGGCATCATTTTACCAAATGCAGTTTTAGTATCCTCAAGATCTCCCCCAAATGGTAAAGTTTATTTCTAGGATTTTCTTAATAAGTATTGGAGAAATTTCTGGGAGAGGGTGGAATATATCAAAGATGATTAAAAAATCCTTATTTCTGAAAGAAAATCTGGACTCAGTGGCTACAAAATATTCTCAGAATTGATTTTAACCACAGAGTACCTCTTTATTTGCTTTAAAAAAGTCCTCGCTAATTAAAATAAAGGCTTCATTTAATGCAAACTTTGAATAGACTAAGATTTCAGTGTTGCCTCTTTATCCTTAAAGAATTATTCTTTAAATAAAATAAAAACAATGTACCAAATAAAAATACAACTCACTGTTTTGCCTTGGAGGCTCTGAGGAGTAACAGGCTGTAAACTCAGACCTGCTGGCATTGACCTTCTGTCAGGCACAAAGACATGCTGTACAAAAACAAAATTGCACAGTATGATCCATAGTTATCCAGAGACTCAACAACTATTAAATGCTAAAAAAAAAGTCAAGCCAACTTCATGCTCTCTCCTGACCTACCATCTATGACACTTACGTAGGCTACCTCTAAATTTTAGAAATACCCCCGATTTCATTGTTCATATCATTAACAGTCCTCTCTTATAGTTGCTGCCCTACTGATAAGCCCATGTAAACAACAGCAATGCTAGTTTTTCACCTATCATTGAAAGCTGTTTAAAAACCTAAGATCTTTATATAGATGAGGTGGTTTAAATCTTACTTTTACTCTACTGATTTTCACCAGTCTCATAATCACCTACCTCTTAAAAACAGGTCTGTGTTTTTAAGTTAATGGGAAAAGCTAGTTATGTCATTAAAAACTGAACAGAAACAGGAGTCTTGTACAAAAGATGCTAGATATGAAATGAAATGCTAGTATGAAGTACTACACAAGGAAAAAAAAAAATATCAGAAAGCAAAATATGGCTAAAATGACAAATAAGCACATGCTCTGCATCACTGACCCTAGTGATGTTTCTCAGATTTGCGAGAAGAATTGATTGTTAAATTTCCAGTGCAGTTGAGACTTAAAGGATGAGAAAACAAAAAGACTCCTTTGTTTATAGGGACCTAAGAACTTTTCAAAAGGAAGACTTAATAAATAATTGTAAGATATTTAAACTGTTTTAAGATGAAGTTAAAGATTTTTTGCCTGCATCAAGAGACACTCCAAACCATAAGGACGCTTAAGCTAAAGATTTAGAAAAAAGCTTCAGGAGCATTTTACACAGTCAATTCTAGGATACCAAATTCTAATTTTACGTTCAACTTAAAGAACAATTCTCTTGTAATGAACTCCGGCCTCTTTAAAAACATGCATAACACAAGCATGACAGATATAGCATAACCACAGACGGCACTCACACCTACAATTTCTAGACTGTCGTCCACTGATGAAGACTAGCAAAGTTACACTAGTCAGGTGCTAAGGTTTTGTGCAAATAGACTCTGATATTCTTTAGTGATTTCCCTAATAACTCCATGGCATCAAAAGAAACTACTACACTCAGTTTTCCACTGGAACCCAAGGCAGCCAAATTAGTGGCTGAAGAATAGATTAGTAACATGTGGAAAGAAATATGGGACTTTCAGTCCTCTTGGCGTTCCAGCTAGAGAAGCTAGAAGGGAGAAAGATGTCTGTACATACAACAAACTGTTCTGAATAATTCACCCTATTGTCTCCTTTTCTTCCCTTTAGAGAAATATAGTATCATAGACAGTAATATTAGGACATGTTTTTGCCCAACATCTTGGAAAAATATCTTTTACAACCTTTAGATTTTTAAGTGCTTTTTTAAATCAAATCTTTGTCCGTAAAAACAGCAATGTAATTTAATCTTCATTGCAATAAAATATGACACAGCAACATGAGTTCTACAGTAACCATACACTTTCTAATAAAAAAACCTTGTCAATAGGTTTTTTAACTATTAAAATAAGTATTTTACCTTAGTATGATGCACCCTATGTCTTCGATCAATAGTTACATCTCCTCTTTGCACTGGTGAAGACACTTCTGATCTGTAGGTGCGCTGTGGGGAATATCCTTGGAAACCAGCTATTGAACCATGAGAAGGTGAGGTGGGAATTGAATGCATCGTCTGATCAGAAATATTAATCATAGTTTTTGGGCTACTTAAAGTACTGTGTCTAGTAAGAGTTGTTTGCTTATTGTAAAACTGGCGTTGCTGCCACTCATAGAGCTGCCACATTGTGTCATCACGCATTGACCTTCGTTTTTCTTCGGCTGTTACTGCTCCTGTGGTTCTGTCGTAAGCCGAAGGCGTTACACTGCAGACGCTCTCTGGCCTTGCTTTGCTGTTTCGTGGCAGTGTTCTGTA
This sequence comes from Anseranas semipalmata, assembly GCA_013399115.1. NCBI lineage: Eukaryota > Metazoa > Chordata > Aves > Anseriformes > Anseranatidae > Anseranas > Anseranas semipalmata. The sequence continues at coordinate 92,048 of VXAA01007286.1, forward strand.
GCCTTCTGGGTACCGGGGTAAAACTTGAGGTCGATGGCTTGGCATATTTCTTGGTAACGTCTGATAGGAGATTATGCTGAAACAGGAATTTTCTTTTTATTAGGGGATGGCATTAAGATGATGGCAACATCAAGTTATTCAATATTGATTAGGTTTATCTAGCTAGCTCTTATCTTTTTTGAGTAATAAAAGTGTCATTTTAAAAACATGCAAAAAATCGAGATGATTAAACAATCGCCTATCTTGATTGAATGCACTGCAGCAGCTGAAACCAGATCCTATCTTGGATTAACTACTTAACTATATAATTCAAATTTCATCTTTTTACCAGTTTAACACTCTAGTGATGACAATTATAGATCAAATCTGGTCTATATGCTAGATAGGTCCAAATTTTTTAAGCTTAGAATTTCTATACTGTTCCAAATATGAGCCCTTTTAAAATGTTCTCTTTTTCAAAGGTGAAAAAAAAATCTCCTGTTGCTAGTCTAAGAAAGTCTAAAGAAAATACTATGGATATAAAACAAAATATGAATTTGTAAGCAGATCAAGGAAAAATAGCAATAATTGTCAGAGGGCAGAACTGAGGTCATAAACACTGATTCATTCAACCCTTATCTAAAATTCTGATAAGCCCATTTAAAGCTATTTGCTGCTGATCGCATCTATGACAGATACTTGCCCAGAGACAACGAAACTGATCTCAAAGTGGACACGATGCAGCCATCAGATGGCAGCATCTTCCAGCTACACCCTAGCGAGCCTAATTCAAACTGAAACCCTGGTACCACCAGGCAACAGAACCTGAAGTTAGTTCTGAGTGGCTTCAGTGCCACAAACACATTAAAGAAATGATGTAGGGCAAACGGCAAGGTAAAACAGCATTATGTATGTTAGGTGTTTATGAAATAACTATTAAGGAAATTGATGATGGTAAAAAACACTTTTCACTGAAAATAGCTAAGCTGAATATTTATGGTCGCCTGTATCATTTTGGTGATGAAAACTGCTATAAAAAGCTTCACACATGAAGTCTGCTACACTTTCTAAAACTTTCCAAGAATTACTGAAGTATTATCCCCATTCTGTACATTGGACAGCTTTCTATTCTCACAGAAAATTTACAAAAAAAAAGGAAAATGGATTCTTAATCCTGTTCTTCTGCTGCAAAACCTGCCTAAATGTCTCTAAATTTCTTCATGTAATGTATCATTAATGGTAAGGTTTTTCTCCATCTCCATACTAGAAAAAAAAAAACCGACACTTTCTGGTTCAATTTCAAACTTTCTAAATATTATCTTAGCTATTTTTAGTCCAACCAACTCAATATTAAACCTTGATTTACATTGTTTGATAAAAAAATAAACTTGATTCACCAATGGCCTCTTGATACTTGCAGAATCACCTTTCCAGTCAAATCCAAAAAACAACTCTAGACAGTATTGCTGCTTGTAACTGCCTGGCATGCAAGAGGACTGCCACAGTCAATTAAGCAGTCATGCAGACCATGAGGTTGCAAAATATTTCTGCAAACACCACCATAAATAGCTCTCCACAAGTGTTCCCATATAAAAAAAGGGCTTCCACATGAGTTCATAGAGTCATTAAAAACACTTTCAGAGGTTGTCTGTTGGGTTGCAATACTTGTTCTGGTGTGCAAGCTGCACTATTTGGGAAAGGGACTGCTGCTATCACTCTGGGGGCTCAGTATTCAACCTTATGAATACCTTCCGATCAAAACCTCAAAATATTCCCTTCATCCTAAAGAATGCAAATACCAACTGACCTAGAATTCTCAGCCTCCAGGTGTGAATCGAGAAAAGGGTGACAGGACAAAGATGAAAACCTGGTGCTGCACAGCAGGCATTTACTACTTAGGATGAGGCTTATATGTGCAAGGTGGGGAGACGGAGGTTACACCCTGGGTTAGCAACAACAAAACAATACACGTAGTACCACGCAACCCCTCCTCTGTATTTTTCACATTTCAGAAAGAACACTCACTTTTCACCAAAGGTGGTTCACTTATTTACTCATGACTGGCTTGTGCAAAATTCATTCAATAAAACGATGCTGAAGTAGAATGATTTTATCTTTAAAAAAAATAAATACAGGGTTTGTCTTCCTTAAAGCATCAGTTCTCTTTCAAAACTATGTCTAGATCCATGGAAATGGCACATAACAGCTTCAAGAATTAAAAAACACATTACCATCATTCTCATTAATTTCTGAGGCAACCAAACTACTAGAGAGCCCGTTCCTCTGAAAAATTAGTAGTTTTACCATGACCCCTCTTCATTCCAGACTGAGGATAACTAGCAGCTCCTATTTTATAAATAATTATTTAATTGAACCTCTGTTTGTTAATATTTTAGTATTCTTAAAGTCCTAATTTGTTATTTTTCCACAGAGATTCAGCTTGGTCCTCCATGATTTCTCTAACCCAGTAGAGACGGAGATATAGTAGGAAGCATTTATATTGCAAGTCAGCAACTTTACCCCATAAAGTGAAGACTACTTTTCCCAAAAAACAAAGTAATGAGTTTAACATGTCTTACTACAGCCTGACTAGCCCCTCACCCCAAACTTTAACATAAACTGGAGTTTCTTTCTACTCTCAGTCACCAACTTCAATTCTACTTAAATGTCTGTCTCCAGCCAGAATCTGCCAGAAACAAAACCAAAAAAAAGCCATACATTTTAAACACACCACTAAGCATTCTGGTAATTATTCAAGGCCACTTCCACACAAAAGTAAAAAAGACAGAACAAGGTCAATTCTTTTTCAGCTTGCTAGCTTTATGTAGAGTTGCTGTTTAAAGTAGCTTGTGCTATCAGTGCCACCCTTAAAGCAGCAAGTGTTCTCTATAATCAAGAATGAAATATTGTTAATTAGTAGCATATTGTTAACAGTACTTCCCACTACGATAAAATCAGTTTTAGGGTTTTATGCTTGCTCACAACCAAAAAATGGCACAGCTATTCAAATTCCTACTGCTTGGATGTAAGTTTTAAAGGCCAATTTAAAAAAATCTAATTGCATCATAGAACTTTCTCAGTTCTAATTATACAAGCATACACAATAAAATAAAATAAATGTCAGGTTGCGTGAGTCGCTCTCTGTAGTGCAAATTTCAAACTTCGAACTACTTACATTGAGTACTTCATGAAACAACACATTAACAATTCCTAATTATATTTAATGAAGGAGTAAAAGCAATGGGGAAATTTTCAACCAATTTTGGCAAGTGTAGGTCAAACTAATGTAAATTTTTGCAGTTTTGCAAAAACTGAAAAGCCCCCAGTCCCCTTATTTCGACATTTGGGGAAAACAGATTTTCTGAACTCGGTTCTATCTTAAGCTCTAATTTCCAACTCTTCAAAATACTTCCTGTGATACTATCTAATGTAATAGTAATTTTTTTTTTAATACTTTACTTCTAGAGCTGCTTGTCTGTAAGCCAGCCTGAAAGTGTTCCTATACTTCTGTCAGATAGAGAAATTGCTATTGGCACAAAATTCAATATTGTCAATCACTCACACGTAATTTCAAAGGTTCAAGAATAAGCATCGGAGCTCAATATTAAAACTAGGAGATATTTAATTTTGCGAGAAAAGAATTGCTAAGCATCAAGTTAGTTAGATTCCTATGACTTATTCCTACGTAAAGCTTCTGCCTCTCTCCAATTAAAGCTTGTTTAAAGTTTAAAAAATGCCTGGAATATTTCTGAAGTATTTCAGATAAATATTATTACAAGAATGTGTAAATAAAAACACAGTAGACAGGGCATTTTCAAGAACAGACTTTAAGAAGGAAAAATATTTTTTTACAATTGATGATGCCTTCTCTTTGCTAGGATAGAGATATTTCACCCAAAACACCCAGAAGGGCTTTCTGGCCATTTATATTTATTATTAATAGTTTAATAGTTTATTATTAATAGCTTAATTTATGAATAATCATTCAATGTTAATAAAAGACAAACAATAAATCTGTTCTGAGTAGGCATCCAGATACTTCTTACAGAGAACAATGAATTATATATTTACATAATAGGGACTAAAACATCCTAGTCAGGATACAAGTCTAAATATGATTTGGTGAAAAGCCTAGTTTAAAAAAAAAAAAAAAAAAGAATTACATAGCACTTACCCTCTTGCTTCCTCCTCTTGCCCTTTTCCTCTTTGTATTTTAATCCACTGTTCCAACTGCAGCATTGAATTAGTTCTCTGCATAACTCGTTCCGACTCCATATGTGACTGAATTGCATTGTGCTGACCTCCATCTCCAGTATCTGCCAGGACAACACCAACGGCTTTATGCTCAGACCCATTTAAATGAACTGGTCTGAAGTGTCCAGCCTGAACTGTGCTTATGGGTAGAGTCCTGTATTCTGATCCCAAAGGATTTAGCTTTACACTGTTAATTTTTGTTAACGGTTTATCTTGCCCAACTTTCTGGAACCCATATTTTTCAGCTTCCAAAGCTTTCTTCTCTTCATTTTTGTTCACTTCTTTGTTTTTCTGGTTATTTTGTGCCTCTGGCTTAATTAGCACCCGATGGTTCGAAACATTATTGGCCTCTCGAGGTGGTGTATTTTCAGTGGTTAACTTCTCAACTCTAGAAAGGAATATATGACAAGCTATAACATCAACAAAACATTCATTATAAAATAAAAAATATAATAATAATAATAAAAAAAACAACAACAACAAAAAGCGAATCCCTTTCCTGTTTACCAGGTTGTTTCAGTGATCACTGTCCAGATATTTTAAACTAATATCTTTCTTTGAGAGAAAAATCCAGGACATTTTTTCTCAATTATCAATGACGGCTTCCCCTCTCCCCCCAACTTCTCTTTATTTGCTATTTTAAAAGCATTTGTAACATAGGGCATTTTTTTTTCTAAAGCCAGCTTCATATTCATCCCCTTCACAAAATGTGCACTAAACAAGACGAAATAAAGCCAGAGTCTGAAAAAGTAGATGCTCAGATCCCAGAAGGCTGGACATTTAAACAGTAAAAATACTCGGTGGTTCTTCAAGAGCCAAAGCTTCCAGATGTCAACGGCCTGAAATTCAGACTATTTTTAAATCCATCTTTAAAAACGGTAGCAGATTACACTGTTGACTAGCTTGTGATTCACAATACTGGTGAATTTAACATATAACAAGATCCCTTAAAGAAAACAAACAACTTTTCATGGTCACTGGCATCAATTAGGTTTCTCTGGTATGCTATCACTTTAGCTGTCATACATTTTATGGAAAATAACTGTGGCTTCCCTAATTTCAGGGGGTAAGATAGCTGCTGACGAAGGGAACTGTACCACAAAAATAATGTTATTTTTAAACAGTTACTGCTTTACAGTACTTACACAAGTAGTCAATGTATTGACAAGGTTAATAGTCTATTAACTATCTTCCTTTTAAAGTTTCAAAATGTCAAGAAGCTGTATCTTTTTCAGAACTAGGACATGATTTGAACATCCAGCTCAGATAGTGACATTTTTTATTTTGACTTACTAGAAAAAAAAAGCTTAAATGTTTTGTTCAACATTTTTGGGAATGGGAGGAAGGAAGAAGAAAAAAAACAAATTGTTTTAAGATTATATCTCTTTATAAAACCAAACTAAGAACAAAACTTTATTTTAAGATGACGTCAAACTAATCTTTCAGAGTGTTTTGCATCTTTTTTGGGGGGTAACATTATTCATCTTCACAGTTGTGTCCAGTTCAAGTACCTAATCCATGTGTAGAGACACCATCGCATATACAAATGACCAAGAGCACATGAATGACCAGTCCACTGAAAAGTGTTCTAGTTCTAAGTAACTACATTCATCACAGTAAGCATTTTTGCTTACCCAGTCTTGAACATGAGGCCAAAATATATAACAAGTCTACACTTCCTCAACAAATGATTTAAGCCATGAACTCCCAACAAGCCAACTACTTGATACAGACCCCAGTAAATATATAAAGGACTGAAGACTGCAAGGTCCTCATAAAATATTATCCACTGTTAATAAAGTTGTATGCTTGTTTTAGATGCACCTCACATTATCACCCTATTCTTGCTATGAATTCTCAGTGACATGAAGGGAATCAAGAACTTATTTTGGTAAGTACACCATTTCAAACAAACAGCAAGATATCAATGTCAATACCGTACATGAGTTAGTATGAAATGCACATGTACTTTTTGTGCATTTCATACTGTGATACTTCTTAAGTGCATAAGAGGTATGATTTTTTCCGCATGCTTTTTTCTGCCACAGCTATGATGATCCAAATGTCTCCTTGATACTTCACTATATTATAAAAGTCCTACAAAATTCATTCTATTAATGTAAGCAGCTTAAAATAGTTCTTTTTCCTTTATTTTCTTCCAGTGATTATTCCTGAGCTGCTGACATAAAAGTGCACACGCATCAAATGTATTGCAAATGAAAATATTCATATCAACAATCCAAAACGTACATTGCTGGCTACTTGCAGCAGCATTATTTTTAAACACTTTTTTTCTTGAACATCACTATTAAATACAAAGGTTAGATACATCTGATGCTTTTTTATAGCAGAAAGAAGAGGCTAAAATTTCTGCCAACAATAGCTTTTAGAGAAAAAAATCTTGATGTAGAACCAGTTTTTACGTAGACTTGTGTGTGGGAGGACATGTGCTAAAACTGGTATACTGACATTGTATTTTCTATAATTTCCAAGTATCAGCAAAGAAATACTATGCTAATCTCCTGTTGCACTTTAAAAGTGAGGATTTTTTTTTCCCAAGACTTTAGAGTATTCCCAAGACCCAAACATTTCTGAGTAGGTTCCTCCTTAAGGATATATGAAGAACTGGATCACCTCCTCCCTCCATTTCAAAACTGTACTACCTAGGGATTTACCACAAGCTAAAGGAACTTCCCAAGAAAAAATGTGAATTAAAAATGCCATTTCCCACAATTATCAAGTCAAAAAGGGTATTAAAATTTCATCTTTCAGCCAGCACTCAAGAGCATGCAAATAAATTTTAAGTAGTACTTTGGAAATAATCCTAAACACAGACAATATTATTTGTAGAATGCCTTAATACTACCATCTACCCCCTTATATAACATTTCATATCAATCTGTCTTAGGGTGCTTTACTGTAGAGAAGCAGTTGCCATTTTATGGATGGAAAAACTGTGGTGCAGATGGAGAGTGGCATCTCTAAGGACATTCATTGGATAGGTGGCAATGTCAAGGCTTAGCATAGTGTTCTATCCACGTTATCATACTACTTCCCACTGGAGATCTTAATTTAAAAAAGTGAAAAAAAACCACAAAAAAGAAAATCACATAATTGTTTTTCCATGCTATCTCTGTGCTTTATCAGTTGTTACTATGGTTATATGCAGCAGAGCCAAGCACTTCTATTTGACATTCTTTCTGACAGTGTAGTGGCTGAATGACTGACGCTTGAATTGATAAAAATAGACTTTTGGGCTCACCTTTAACTTTGTGCATCAGATCAGTCAACTCAGTGTGAGCAAGAGATCTCTTTCAATAGCAAAGGTTTCAGTAGGGAAAGAATTATCAGAAACTAGCACGCAATGTAAGAAACATAAATCCATATTTATTTGTCTCCATGTTTGTATCTGGCTCTCAAAGACGTTCAACAAGACTTGTGGGGTATTATGAGGATGGGAGAGGAAGGAGACAAAAGAGAATGAGCATCAAATACAATTTTCAGTATATACTGAATGCAATTTATATATTTCTACTACAAAACAGAAATAGTATGTATGGAACAGTAATATAGGAAAAGTACTAATTTCAGCTCTTATAAATGAATACTATAAACAAATACAAAATTATAAAATGGATGGGGGGGCTATGTAATCAGTTATCAGATGAACATAAGGACTGCAAATGCCACAAAGCCAGCTAGAGGCATTTGAAAAGAAAAAGCTATGTTTTTCAAACACAGCACTGTCAGTAAACCCCCCACTGTGGATGTTGTTTGAGGCCATATTTTGAGCTTAATTAGTTCCTCACTGATTACAGTATTTGTTGCTAATGATTTTGATATGTTCCTCAGTACATTATTAAACTTGAATTTACTATCTAAGTAAAAAAAAAAAAAGTTTAGGAAGAAATAATTACTGTAAAGTCAATGGGACCAATTATTATTTGTCCTTCCCTGCAGTTATATATCAGAAGGGAGTTTTTCTACTGCAAGCTGCAGATCAGTTCTAAAAGAAATGGTTATATTCTTCTCACCTTATTTGGAAAGTAAGAATATTTTATGGAAAACCACGCAAAAAAAAACCCACAACTTAATGTTTTAAATATTCATTTTTATCTTTTTTCTCTCTAAGAAACGTACAGGCTCAGAAAAAAAAAATCAAGACAGATTCTAGCCGTGAAATTATTTAAAACCGAAACATGCCATTTGACAGACTATTGGGTTTAGATTTTCAGAGTACCATAAGCAGGGAAGTCCCTTAACTTCTAGATTAAAAGAAATATACCTGTAACAACTCTGATTTATTACTGGGCAATTTATATTAACAAGCACAGCATTGTTCCTCAATGTCAGCATGCATAAATATTTAAGAGAGTAAGTTCCTAATAACTCCAGGTATTGTACCATAAGTAACTTAGTCTGTTAGAAAACTGTATTCAGTATAATGACAGGACCTTTAGAAAAGACAAAGCCACTGGCTGAATTTTTTATTCAACCCAAATCATTTATTCTTAAAGCTACGTGCCTGACAAACTTTAGGTTACTTAAAGATGAGGTAATATGATACTTAATGCTTAACAGAATTTCACAGGGAAGAAACAGTATTTCTTCTGGATAAGATCATATCCTGCTACATGGTTCATTTTAAGAATTGGTTTGATAACAAAAAGATGGATTCGTTAGAAACAGATGTCTGAGGGATTTTTTCCTTATTATAGCTAACAGACATGAAAGTTTTGAAGACTTTAATGGTTTTGAAATGTATTCTCTCTCAAGTAATTATTTCAAGACTACCACCAAATTTTTCAAATAGGTCAAATCTCTTCTGTTCAAGATTTTTTTTTCTTCCTGAATTAAAACAACAGGATAGTGTTACAGAGATGCTTTTCATGTTTCTGACACTTGTTTTGTCTGTCGGTAAGCCCATTCATCTTGATAACCAGGCACAAAACTACAGATTTTGCTGCTGAGTGCCTTTCTACTAGTTCAGTGTGCTACACTGATTCACTAAGGACTAAGATAAGCAGCTGAAGCAATGCAAGGCAGACAGCAGGAGCATGTAGCTGGATGAAAAGCATTAGATAAGCTCAGCTATATTGGGAATCCCCACTGTTTGCCTATACACTATCAAACAGGCAGACATCAGTGCTGGAATACGCACTGCAGCTGAAAGAAGGGGATGGGAGTGTGACCAAGCATTTGGGGAGGCTGGAATACCCTTAACTGCAATGGACTGCACATCAGTCATGATAAAGCAATCATGGAACTGCAGCTTACAAAGAATGACTATCACACAAAGCTGGACCAAACGCCAGAGCAAGCTTACTACATATCTTGATAGGCTCTAAAGCAGCAAACAGGACTGTACAGCTATATTAACGAACTGAATAAAAGAGTGAATGTTTACACCAACATTTTATTTTCGATTGCTTCTTATATTAAAACAAATATCACAAGTAATACCGTAGCATTTGTCCACATATTTGAATTTACCAAATGTGTTCTACACAACATCAACTATTACGTGACAGACTATGAAGACACTTATTAAGAAGGTACTGCCAGAGATGTACCTTTTTCCAATTAATTTTTTCTACTATAAAGATGTGCTTTCAAATGTTCAGTCTTACAGTACTGCATACCCCAAATGAAGGTCCTTTCACAGGTTCAGAAAGAGTCAGAATGACCCATTTCAGTATTACTCCCCCTACAAAGTGTTTATATAATCAAGACATGATTTTTGTTTAAAGTGGATCTGATTTGGTTTCATCATTTCTCTGTCTATAAGCTACCACAGCCATCTGCAATACACTTAGAACAAAAGCCAATATTGAGTTTTAAATTAAATTTATTGTTCACAAAGTGAAATGAGATATTTTGTCTAGGTAATCTCATTGCTTTATCTGCAATCTCTTTTGAAAGCTCTAAACTGAGAACTTAAAAGGTGAAAACGCTGTTATCAAAAAAGTATCAACCCGTTTATGCTCTTATCTCACTCTGCTCATCCCTTCTGCACATCATCTATTGTTCCCAAACAAGAGGGGGGTCACAGGAGACAAAGAACAAAACATGTTTATATACAGTATGAAATCTTACATCAATTTTATTACAGTAATTGGACCTACCACTCCTCATTTCTACAAGCTGACATCTTTTATTTTCAGCAACTGGGGAAAATAAACATGATAGCTGACGGACTGAAGTATGTGTTATTTTTTCCAAAGCATAGAGAACACTGTTTTTTTCTATTAATCTATTTCACTATGCTGTCCAACACTAAGAATGAAATACTTCATATACTATCTATCTATTTAAAAAATATTACAGTAGACAGCTAAGATTTCAACTTTTTGTTTAAGATTCATCACTACAAGAATGCACAGGTACCAATTTGGAAGTGTTCCTTGTTTACTTTTATCTGTCTGAAAGTCCCACAGATTGATGTTAATAAAAGTTTCATTATGTTTGACTGAGAAGCTCACAAAACATTAAAACATCTAAGATTAAAAGTGTCTAATCATTCTGCATTCCATTTTATGCTTCTACCAGCACCATACCTGAACACAGGATGCAGAAATGACACAAACAAGTTAACAGCAATGACTTACGCAAGTGATGCAAAATTCAGAAAAATTTCTTGTATCTTGACAAGTTTAATGTGCTCACTCTTAAACAAAAATTGTACTTTTCTTTCTTTGGTATCTATGTCTATGGCATTTTATTTTATTTTTTAACTTAAGATTTCTTAGCATTGCCGCAACTCATTTAGCTCCAGCATAGCAGGAACCAGCAGAGTGCAGAAAGAGATCAAGTGACAGCAACCATCAGCAACAATTTCTGTGCCATCAATAATGAGGAGATTTTAAATTTTCTATTGATGAAGTTTCCATAATAGATGCCATGGAGCTGACCCAAGGGACCACAATCAGAGACAAAATGATTTTTACTGGATAGACAGCAGCAGGTAATATTCTGTTTCTGACAACATGTGGCTTCCAGTGATAATTCACTTTTTGTTGTCAACACATGGGTACATAAAAGATAAGGCAAATATAATTTTAATGACAGCTTAATGATAAAGAAGAATGTGCAGACCCATAGGTGCAACTGTTTAATTTGGCCAGAACCTACAACTGTGAAGTTGACGCTTAAGAGAGGTTTAAGCCAAAGACTATCACCAATTACTCTACTATTGCTTTTCAGTCAGGAGGGCAGGGGAAGTCAAACATGCCTGCACACAGTACTTGCCATTGTACTTCTTTTGATGCCACTGGCTAAAGGAACTAGTCAGTTTTTTTTGCCCTCTGACCCCTTGCACTCAAGGCACCTGTATTCAAAATAAAATTTTAAAATTGTATCCAATATTGTTAAATTAGTAGGGATTCTTCAATACAAAGAGGAATTACCTCAGACAATTGTTTTTCTATTTTAAGGTAAGCCCCTTCTTTTAAATAAGTCAAAGTAAACACAAGAAAGAAGTACACTACTTCACTGTTTTTATCAATCCACATTACCTTTTCACAGGCTCTGTCTGCACAAGTGCTGCATCTGTCATGGCTTTCATCCACAACTCCATTTCCTTTCCTGTATCTGTGCAGAAATAATATGTCCTCATGTTTGGATGAGCTGCCTGATTGGAAATGACATGGTCATTGCAATAAAAATATAAGATTCTGTAAAAGAAAAGAGGCAAATAATGTTACTGTATACTTGCTCTAATTTCTTCTTTAATAAAATTTCTGAAAATAATATCAGAAAAAATATCAGAAGTACTTCAGTTATGTTTCTCTTTCATTGCATTCATATTTTCAAAATAACATCCTATAACTTTCAATCATAGCTGTTTCTTCATTAACTCACCTGAGAAAAGACCCTTAAATTTCTTCAGTCTATTAAAAACAATCTCATTTATTCATTAATGTAAGTTAATATAATTAATATAAATAAGACTTTGGCATAGATTTTTGCCATCTTAGTGATACAGTAAATTTTAATTTGGACTTACCACAGTAAATAAATGATGTGCTGCTTAGCAGGCAAATGAAGAACCAAAAGGAGCTCATAAAATGCAAAAAAAGCAGAGAGAACATTCAGTAGAGTGATTTATATCATGATTAAAAAGATTAGCTGTGAAACACTCTTAACAGTGATTCACGTTTGTGATTTAAGTGATAATAAAACCTTAATTTTATTTATACATAAAGATACCTTGTATCTAAATAATTACAGAACTTTCATTAGTGGGTAAGTCTAGCTGTGGTTGTAGTTTACAATTCTAAAACACCACACAGCATTTAAGAGCAATGAACTAAAAATAAAGGACTAGCAATACATGATATTTATCCATTTTCTTATTCTAGTAATTATATCTGTATTTACATCAGACTAAATACTTGAATACTCTGCTACAGTATTGTGCAAAAATCAATCTCGGAAGCTGTTTGCTAATCCTATTTTGCATTGTAACTCAGTAAAACGAGTTCTGATCGCCAGGTTATTGTGCTTTCAGACACAAAATGGAACCAAAAAATTGATTCCCTTACCTTAAAGGCATATTTGCGGTTAATATGGTCCTCTGGAGAAAGCACAGATATCTGAAAACTAGGTAGAAGTATGCTACCTAGTATTCCTTCTTCTTTCTCATCTGTAAATATATATTCTTTGATTAGAGAAACAAAAGTATTTTGATACATACCACTCATATTCAGACACTTAATTGAAACTCTGTATTTAACAACACATGATCAGTAACAAGACGTTTACCTTGGAAGAAAATGCATTAGAGAATCACAAAGCCAGACCCATTTGTTATGTAGGTGTCTGTATAGATCTGTATAATCTCATAAGCGTGTAGCCCACAAGACTAATTGTGCAGTCTGTCTCTGCCAACTCGTGCCACATACTGCATATCACACAAACGTGCACCCCCAAAAACCTGCTCAGCACAATGAAATCTAGGCCGTATGAACATGGCCACCTTTGACTTTTTCCTCCAAGATGGACAAGCATAAAAAAAAACTCATGGAAGTGCCAATTCTGTAAAAGTTTAAATACGTGAGCAACCTTACAGAAAACACCATGAATAGGTTCACCTGGAGTTTTTCGGTGGATCAGTGCTTACCTACATAAGATTTCAAAACTGAAAAACGGAAGGAAGTTAAGCCTCTAATTCAGAGGCAGGAGCAATACTTGCAATCTATTGCCAGCTCATTAAAAAATATGCACATCCTTCTAACTGTTGACTGATGTCAGGCATATAGGAGATTGTTCCCATGAACAGTTTACACTCAATTACATTTTATTTTGTCAGAATATATGTGTCAGATCACTTGAAAAACAAACAAAAAACCCACCCTTTTCACTGAACCCTATTTTACATACAATTAAAAAAAAGACTTATAAAAAATAAATTGACGTTTTTACTGGAAGCCACAACCAGCTCTCAAATCCAATTATGCTTTAATAAAGGAGTAATTGGATCCAATTCACAAAGTCAATCTTAATTTTATTTCAGACACAGAACTTCTATTCCATCCAGTATCTTAGGTGACGGCCCCATAATGCTTCTCTTAGTTGAAGACACTGCCCACAATAAATTTCGTCTATGAAATTAGGATGAAAAATAGATATTCCAAAGTTTCAAGCACAGAAAATTAATACTGCCACAATTAAAAGAATTATAAGAAAATATATGTAAACAGCACAAAAGGAGTATCTTATATGTGGATTTAAAAATCTTTTCCTGGTTCTCATCTACTCAATAAATTCTGAAAAGCCACATCTTCCATTTAAGTTATTCATAAAGATAAAGCTCTGCCCAGCTACACTAGCATTACATGAGATGTTAGATGTAAAAATTATGCTCTCCTGAATAGCTATTTAATTGGAGAACTTAGTATAAAAACATTTTGATTAAAAAATAAAAAAAAAAGAAATGAAGGGAGTGGATTTACTTTCAGGTACTCAACTGTCTACTCATAAGCATGCCTGAAGCACCCTCCCCCCCTTCCCTTACCCCCAAATATTTACTCCTTGCTAGACACACGCAAAGGAATTTTACTGTTTTTTCTCTGTCCCAGAATGCATAACAAAGCTCGGGTATTCTACTTTATTTGGATAGCTTCTGGGGGGAAAACATTTTCTTCTGCTGCTAGATTACACTTCAACTTGTTTATTACTAAGTCACACTCAGTAGTACCATATAAAAGCTCTAAGCATTTTTGTTCCACTAAACAGCTGCGTGTCTGAAGGACTTTGGTCTTTGTTAAAGACATACCGCTACATTCCATTACCAGATTTTTGAAATCTGTTTCCCATCAGACTAGCTTTTATCTACACATTACACTGCCCCATATCCATCTTTACTTGTATGCTCGGTATGAATAATACACGAGAAAAATAGCAGATTTTGTCTCCAGCCTCAAGATCTTTTATTTGTTCCAACAATAACCTTTTGATATGAAAGCAGGCAGCCTTTTATCCTCCAGTGAAACAGAACAACATTCTCTAAGCTCTGAAAAAGTACAGCGAAATCATTTTCCATCTATAAACTAGATTTAAGTATTAGCTGCTTAGATTGTAACACAATTATAAGACTTCAGTAAGATTTACCGGCTAAACAAAGAAACAAAAACACACTAACAAACCAGTGATCACAGACAATCAGAAATACCGTTTGCGGTCTAGGAGTAAGTGCATTGCTCCCCCCTTTGCATTTTTTCAATAACTGAAACATCATTAATACAAAACTTAAAAGCACAGAGTTTAAAGTGCACTTTTTTTTTCTTTTAGTATTAGTAGCCATTTCTAATACTTTTAAGATTCACTATACATCAGTTTAACTAGACTTTATAAGCTTTAATTGCTTTCTAGTAAGAGAGTGATAGCTAAAAGTGAAGTCTACCATGTAAACAATTTAGACTACTCTGCTTGTATTTCAGCTTATTTGTTACACTAGAATGTAGAAAAGGAAAGATTATAAAGCTGTCTGGATTTATTTTTTTATTTTTATTTTCCAATTCATTTGCAGTGTTTTAAGTCAATTTAATCTGTTCTTAATGAAAAGACAAAGCAGCACTTTCTTTACAGCCTTTGGAAGAGAAAGCCTGAAGACTTGTTTAAAATAAGAAAGCCCTGTAAGAAAGCACAGAGTATGTAATGACCACTTATCTAATTGCAGTGCAATTGTAGCACAATCGATGCCTCCATGACTGAAATTACAGCCTAATTTTGACTCCACAGCTGTTTATCCACCAATATATACTTTCTGGGGTAAAGAAACATAGCCTAATGATTATATTTCAATAATTCAGAATTTGTTAACTGAAAGAGTTACAAAGACTGAGCTTTTATGTTTCATGACCTGATTTGTCTTGATTAGCATAGAAACGTGCTGCACTTTAACAAAACAGGATTTTAATTTCGTCAGTCACTGCTTTCAATGTCACCGGCATCGACACGTCTACCAATTCAAGTGTCTCCTTGTAAGCTGAAACCTTCTCTTACCCTTCACAAGTCTGCAGATGGCCTTTACTGTTCTGTTCATTTTCCTGTATTTTGCCATGCTTTACAATCTTCTTTGCTCCTTTAAACTATTATCATTGTACACCTTATTTCAGGATCAAATACATTTCCACATGCACAAGTCCCATTTGTTTATCCTCTCAGGAGCACTACAGTTAATAATCTGTAATGGTGAAGAAATCAGTTTTCTAACATACGTATCTCCAGACTAGAATTGTAAGCAGCTAATTTTTCCCCTGTAAAATACATGTGATGTAGCTACATAAAGGTACTAACAGATTTCTTCTTTGTTCCAAATACAGCAGAGACTTCTACTCATATGGAACTAGACAACATTTCACTTTACAAGTATTCATGAGCACCGATTAGGTTCCCCAAAGGCATATATATCCTCTTTATCATTCTAAAGGCAGAGTTTTGGCCCCCCTTCACTATCCCTTTCATATCCCCATTTCAGTTACTTAATGAGAAATCAGATTTAACTTGGCATATTTACTTCCTAACAACAGAAGTAGTGAGAAAACTACAATCTAGAATGTGAACGTATTAAGGAGGTGGTTGTGAATGGATTTGCCCTTTGAGCATACCTGACAAGCAGGAAGCAATTATGTGAAATTGCTAATTAAGAAAGGAAAAGAAAAAGATAAAAGTAGCAGGCCTGCATATTGGCAGCTATACAACTATTTATTCCATTACGTTAAGTAGCAACTTCTTTTTCCTTATAGTTGAGTAGCATGTCAAAATTTATCTGCTTGCAGTAAAACTAGCAAGCAAACCTTTCCTGAATGGAACTTACCTCTGTAATAGAAGAGGCACAGATCTGAGAGCACAAACCACCGCTTCTTCCACAACTTCATTCCAGTACTGTCCTGTATTAAGAAAAGCAATCACATAAGTACTTTCACATCTGTAAACAGTTCATGAAGTAAACTGAGTACTATCTAACTGTGGTGGCGTGCTAGTTGTTCATTTGCTTAGCTAAGTGCATATTTTAAGCATCTTTGACTTCTCATCGCAGAACTGCCACCGCAAACCCAGGAAGCTGATGTTAACATGTTTCAAGAAGAGATGAAATGAGAGCCCATTATTTCAGCATGCTAGAGACTACAATCTACACTAAACAGGAAAGATCTGTATTTTTTTTTGTTGTTTTTTTTTAAGTAAATGAGCAAGGTAGTACTTAAAAGTCATCCTTTGTTTTCTGAAGAAACTGTCTACTAAACCTCTAATCTACTACTACCGCTCACGTATCTAGAGCAAATTTCTTTCCCACAAAGTTTATTCCTAAAGCAGTTTCATTTTCTTTTATGTTTATAATCAATTTATACCACACAACTCAGAATGAAGGACTGCCACTACTTCAGTGTAAATAAGCTGAAGCACTGCAGCATGCACATCCTAGTAGGATTAGATTTAATAAATATGATAATCTGCTCCAAGAAGAAAGGTAAGTGTGAATTATCAATATTCTTTTAGTGAATAGGTTTTATGACAACCAAGAAGGATTCTATAATGAAATCCAGAGCTTTACCTATACTCAAGAAAAACTGTGCTTTTTTTTTTTTCTTCTTCTTTTTGAGAAAAGTTAGAATCATTTTTAGCCTCTTATTTCAAACTCTGCACATTTTGGGGTGGGGACAGGATTTGAAGGACGGAGAAGAAGGGGTAAAGCAAGAATTAGCTATGAACTATTATTCAGAAAAAGTTAAAAAAAATCCTTTGCTACCAAAGTTTTCATTAATAGAATAACTAAACATTTTATAGCCCCTTTCTTCTAAGGACTTCAAAGTGATTTAACAAATACTAATGAAGTCTGGAAGCACTGTCCATAGCAGTCAGCTCCTATTTCACAGCTGGAAAAGCAGACACAAAGGAGGCAGACTGGCTTCCTCCCCTCACTGACAAGGTCACTAACTTGGTAGTGGATTAGAACGCAGGACTGCTGGCCCAAAGGACACTGCTCAGAAAAATCAACCTTATGATTAGAAAATTCCCAAACTTCTTCAGTACAAAGGATTATCTTAAACCCTCAGGTGGACTTGCTAAAGAAGCTGTTATGCAACATCATATTTCTCCCATCACTCAAAAACATCAACAGGTTTCTACATAGTCACATGCAAAAGTCTGCCAAAAAACGAGACGCTCCAGGAATGATCTTTCTGCCTTCTTTAGACACAGTAGAAAGGCACACAAAATAATTATGTGGTTCCCATATTTTATTTTATTTTTTTTCCTACTTTATACTAAATCCTTTCTGTATCAGTAATTTACAAATTATTTTTCCTCATGATTGTGATTATGTCATAATTAGAAAAATTACAAAAAATTGGCACTACGTACAATGAAATACCACACCCTGGGTCAAACAAAACTTACTGTTCTCTGTGATTATATGAATATGTTAAGAAAGTTATTTTATTATCAAAAAGAAACCTGCACATACTTTTTACTCTAAGTTTCTGAGGGACTGTAGATTTCTGAAGATAATATCTATTTTATAGATATATTATATAATATCTTGGTGAAACTCATGAGTAAATCAACTTTCAATTACTACTATAACATAGAAAAATACAGCAACCATTTCTTATAAAACACAATCAAATATCACAGCATTTAAATCATTTTACACATAAACCCTGTCCAATGGACGGTCCACCTCATTTGTACAATGAGATGGACTGAAAACTGGCAGTAGTGCCAGGTCCAGATGGTGGTGATCAGTGGCAAAAAGTCCTGGTGAGGCTGGTGGTTAGTGGTGTACCCCAGGAGTAATACTGTAGCCAGTACTATTTAACATCTTCATTAATGATCTAGACACTGGGGCAGAGCGCATGCTCAGCAAGTTTGCAGATGGCAAAAACTGTGAGGAGTAGCTGATATACCAGATGGTTGTGCTGCCATTCAGAGGGACCTCAGCAGGCTGGAAAATTGGGTAGAGAAGAATTTTATCAAATTCAACAATGAGAAATGCCCTGCATCTGGAGAGGAATAACCCCAGGCCCCAGTACACACTGGGGTTCATCAGCTGGAAAGGAGCTATGCAGAGATGGACCTTGGTGCCCTAGTGGACAACAAACTGAGCCAGCAAGGCACTCTCATGGCAAAGGAGGCCAACAGCATCCTGGACTGCATTAGGAGTGTTGCCAGCAGGTATATGGAAGACATTTCTCTCTACTCAGCACTAGTGAGGTCTATCTGCAGCTCTGCATCCAGCGCTGGGCTCAACGGTAGAAGAGAGATGTGAACATACTGGAGCGAATCCAGCAAAGGGCCTCAAAGATGATTATGGGTAGCATCTTTTGTATGAAGAGATGCTGAGACAGCTGAGACCATTCAGGCTGGAGAAAAGGCAGTTTAGCGTGAATCTTATTAATGTGTATAAATACCTGATGGAAGAGCATAGAGAAGATGGAGCCAAACTCTTCTCAGTGGTGCCCAGTGATAGGACAAGAGGCAATGGGCACAAATTAAAAAGCATGAAATTCCATTTGAGCAAAGGTAAACTTTTTTTCACTAAGAGTGATCAAACACTGGTACAGGTTGCTCAGAGAGGTTGTGGTTAGTCTCCACCAGTGGAGATACTCAAAACCAGACTGGACACAGCCCTGGGCAACAGGCTCTAGCTGACCCTGCTTAAGCAGGGGAAGTTGCACTAGATGATCAAGAGGTCCCTTCCAACCTTAACAATTCTGTGATCTTAAAATATAGTTACTGTTTCTTCATTAGTAAAACAACTGAACACTAAAATGGACTTAGTGATATGAACATAGTGGAGAGTTTTTGGGAAAGCAACATCTTTACACTACTTTACATGCTGAATATCCATTCTGGGTATTTTACTATTGATGTCAAACAAGACACATAAAACAGCAAGAATCTTTATAGCATTCCACTAAGTTGATCTTTAACTGTACTTTCTATACATGTAAAACTCATTGCAAAGGACCTCAGAATGAAAAGCCAGACCACCAAAATGAGAAATTCAAAGGAATTTAACTTCTTCAGAAGTATGAAGCAAAGTATCAGCAAACTTCTACTTCTATTGGCTACTTTAGAGAGGGGGAGGTTTTTATACTCGCATATATGCCGGTAACACTGATTGCGTAACACCGATACTCATCTGCGCAGTTAACTGTGCTGTAATTTAGACTTTGTATATCAATCAAGTTAATTGATCACCTCAAGAAATTACTTCAGGAATAGAGTTGTTTTCCTTCTTGCCAAAAAGTGTAATAAGAATAGCCCCATTAAGCAAAAAAATCTCTCACCCTTCTGACAACTTTTCTTTCTCAACACTAAATGAGAGTAGTGGCCACAAGAGTATCTAAACTTGAAAAAAATCTACTACTAAACAGATACTACTGAAAAAATCTGCTACTATAAAAATCTGTTTAGTAGTAGATTTCTAAAAGTGACTCGACAGCATCCAAGAGGCTACCTGGGTCATACTACTTTATCAGAGTAGGGACAGTAAATTACAAAGTATATTCAAAATCATATATACACATTTACAGCTCAGTAGAGTTTAAATGACAAGTTCTTATAGGGTTCTTGGCAGACTTAAGAAAACATATTCCTAACATGACCAAATCAGTTTCGTTTCTTGCACAGCAAGAAAGTGCAAGTGGTCTTGTATTGCAGACTAGCAAATCTACAGCAGGTTGTGTACACTGTCACTAAACAGTAAAGATCAAATGCTTCAGATTAGTTTACCTTGAATTGGAAAACTAAACTGACCTCTGGTTTTAAGATGATCATCTTTAAGAAAATTGTCGTGTATATTGCCATGCCCTTTTCTTTTCATGTGTGAGAAATTTGCTTGATTTTTTTTTTTTATTTTCAATAGCAATTTGCTATTGAATATATTCACTTACTTTTTAAAAAGAATGTTAAGAGATACTGCCTAACACAAGAAACTTCAGATTTCAAAAACAACATGCTGGATCATACATCCTTGTCCCATTATCTGAGCATGCCTGAAATTCATTCGTCTATTTAGCACCAGCATGCATCTAGACTATTCAAGCGCTTTATGTATTTTAGAGAAAAATGTGTATTTCTATTTATTTATATCAGAATGTTTTCTAACAGGTAGCTACTTAATTAAAATACTGTGTGTCAGTTTCTCCCATTTTATACTTTCACTCTGGCATTGCTACCATTATATTTTCTGTAAATGATTGTCTTCTGTACATTATACACCAAAAAAAACCCCCACCAACCAACAAAAAACAACCCAGCGTTAAAGGGGGAAGAGTACCTGTTTGTAGAGCCAGCCACGCCTGACAACCGGTGCATTAGGATTCCTCTTTATTGAGTTTGATCTCTTCCCAAAATTGTGAACCTTCTTTGAAGATCGTGATGTCTAAATTAAAATGAACAGGTTAAAGAAAACGTGACAACAATATCTGTGGAAAAATCATAATGCATTTTCTTTTCTTTAAGATCTTTTTCTTATACATGTCCCTCTGGAGGATTACAGAATACAAACTGTATTCCTTTTTTAGATAAATAATCATTGATAGTTCTGCTGGCTTCAGCATTTCTTCCTTGTTCCTTTGCAGAAAATTTAAAGACAAATCCCAAGACAAACACTTAAAGATTTTATTTTATTTTTTTAAAAAAGAAAAAACAAATACATATCTGACCTTCTTAATCCACCGAGCTGTAGTTCTAGTCCCTTCTAACAGATCTATTGTTAGTTATGGAAAATTACATCACCTGGGCAAGAAAATTCTACTTTTTCCTGCTTCCAACATAGGCTTAATGAATGAAAATGTGCTCAGATTTCAACAAGATATAATTCACAGGCTTCTTTTTCAAGTCTCCCACTTTTGTAACATATACAGTATGTTTCTAAAATTCTTTCTTCCCCCTCAAGAACCTCTTCACTCTATAAATCTCTTGGCTGGTTTGAATGTTCAATATTTTACCTGCTTGCACTGAGGCCTACTTTGAATCTTTCGTCCTGAAACTCCAGTGCTTATTTCTACTGTTGCTTATACCTTTTACGTCCTTACAGATATGCAATGACCACAGATGATTAAGAGAAGTAGGGTAAATAGATTTCATTTTAGATTTCATTCTTCCTGTACTTGAGAAACCCAAAGAAATTGGAAAAGGTATAAAGAAACATGCAGTGCTTTTCCCATTCACACTTCATTCTTTTCAGTTACATTTAGAAAGTTTGTTCTGCAACTAAATAAACTTTTGTGTTTTGAATTCTGTAAGATTGGTGCCTCAGAGACCGTGCAATGCAGTACAGCAAAGCATCCCATTCTGCAGAAGACGGAAAATTCAAGTAAGTTTTCTAAGCTGTGTTCTTGGCTTTGCTCCAAACCTACTATTTGAATTTAGACAATATAATCTTGTGCTTCAGGTTCCCCATCTCTACTACTGAGACTAATCGTAAGGTTATGCAAAGTTTTTAAATGAGATGCTCAAATAGGAAAACTAAACACACGCTCAATTTTTGTTGCAAATTAGGGTATGGGTTTTCTGTACGAAAATTCGCTCATCACGCCTCACAGAATTGTGTTGTGGTTTGTACATGCTTTAGAGAGAATACCACAGTGGGTTTAAAATCAAACTGAAAGCTGCAATTTAAAATGATGTGCTGCTTTTGTCAACGATGCCATTTACTGAAGAGTACAATATAGCTTAGTCTTAAAAGAATGACATTACAAAAACTATGCATGTTTGTCTTAAGTCTACAACACAATGAAACAAGGTCGTTTTGTGTTTCTTCTTTAAAGAATCAGGAGGGAATATAAAAACAATCAGAATGTTTTTGATTTCCCTTGGAGATACAGCAATTTAACTCAGCTCTGTTTGGAAAGTAAGACAGAGGAAGCAATTGAAAACCTAATTCAAAATAAAAGTCAAAATCTTTCACATTTTCATCTGGAAAATTCTACCGGTGCAAAATGGACAAAGTTTTTTTTTTATGAAGATAAGAAAGTATGACATCTAGATTTAAAAAAGGAAAATATAGAGAGCCTCTAACAATCCAGAGCATGTTATGAAATTAATTCTACTTCCATCTAAGTTAACCTGTATGGTTACTATATTGGCATATTACACAAGAGCTGTGCCAAGATTTGGATCAGAAATAATTTGTAACACTCACACCTTCTCTAATGTTACGTATTAAAGGTTCAAAAGCTCTTAAGTTTCTTCCAGACTTCCATTGCTTGTAACGCATGGCTTCTGAAAACACAGCCGACCACAAATATTACTAATGTCAAGGCTACTAACAAATTCAGATAATTTGAACAGATTTCTCTGAGATAGGTCTGATGATAAACCATATTGACTCCAATTTCACTGAACTCTGTGCAAAGATTTAATGGGTTAATTATACATCTTACCAACTGTGAATATAAACATCCATTAATTAAACAGAGCATCAAGTGATTTCTAATTTTAGCTAATACAGAGAACGGTTTAGATGACTTGTGATTATTTTACCACAAGAGAGTATCTGTTCACAACAATTTCTGAGCCTCCTTTGAGGCTGAGAATACAATGAGTATTTTAGGATTTAAATATCGTAGGTGTATACGTAAACTAATTATCAGTTCTCAAACTTTTTAGACCATCTCCTCCTCTTTTTATGTCTGGCAGCCCTGGCTATCCCATGTTCCCTCACACACGTCGAATATATTTCAGACTGGGGAAACAGTAAGGAAATAAGAATGGAAGGGTTCAAATACTTCTCACCCCACAGCACTATAAGTATAGAACACATTGCACAGCTCCAGGTTCTGCAGAAAGCAAAGAGAAAGAAGGGTAATGAATGACAGCTCTAACTACTAACCACTTGCTGGAAGGCACAGAAAGTAAGAGAACTAACAAACTTATAGTCACATTTGGTACTATTTGATCCATTCTGAGGAATGGTCCCAGCAACTGTGACGCTTCTGAAAACAGAACCCACGGGACCCTGCACAGTTCCAGTACTGAGAAAGAAGCCAGGAAATCTAGCCCAGTGATATTCACTCTTTCCCTAGCCTGAAGAAAACAAACATGAGCAAAGTTTTGAACTCTGAGCAAAACCAGAGTAGCTGGGGCTCCACAATTAATCACTGTGTCAGCTGCTTTTCTCTCTGCTTAGCTGCTAGGGGAGCACACAATTGATGTGAAGCTTCTTCCCCAGTTTCAGAACTGCTAAGTATACCTAAAAATGCTCTTCAACTAACACAAAAATGATCAATACTAAACTTATTGCTTCGATACTTGAAAAACAAGGCTCGAGAATCTTTGCATGTAAACTCAAAATAATGGGAATCTAAATTTTTGGAACATTCAACTTCTGTATAAAAATATGTTTCTAGTCTTTAAGGCTTAAATTATCTTCCAAACCACAAACCAACATGATGCTGCCTTCTGGATTTTGTAGGCAATTTCAGTGCCTTCCAATATTGCAGTTTTCCATGACCTGAGTGGGTTTCTGCCTCAGCATTTTATCTTGGATTAGGAGGTTGCTCTTGAAAAAAAAATTTCCCAATCATTCTCCCTTACTGTGCTTTGGTTTGCATAGTTGAGCAAACTGGATTTATTTGGGATAAGACTAAAATGTAAAATGTACCAGGAACACTACTGGACTAGCCTGAAGATAAGACATGAAAATACAGTACAGATGTTTGGTCCTGAGCACCAATAGTGCCCTGCACGTTGCTCCTGTTCACTGCGCTGTTTGCTAATGTAGATTTATCTCATGACTGTTACTTTGGCTAACTTGAATCCTGGTACAACATGCATGGCTATACCTCAACTAGCCATTTAAAGCTGGACTGGCTTGAGTACTCTGTGAAATATCTACAGACAAACTGATACACATATTTATAAACAATTTGACACATCCTCGCTGTAATAGAGACTCCATTGCACTTACTGTGAGAAAGTTGTTAGCATTGTTCTGCTGATAATCAGGGCAGTGATGAAAAAGCAGGGGAGATGAACTGTGGAGGGGAACTGGTAACATGCCTTATTTTATCTACACATCAAAAAACTGATCCCCAAAATTCATTTCAGGCCATGTAATTATATTGGTCTAGGTAGCAATTTTAACACACACAAAAAAAAAGGAAGACTTCATTTTAAAAAGAGGGGTAGAAATACATATGTCTGTAGCAGCCATAAGCCTGTGTAGATCTCCATAGTCAGAGGTCTATGCTGGTGGTTTCAAATTTAGAAATACACTTCAAGCCAATAGGGAAGAAACAGTACTTAAAACAGAGTACTCTGCCCAAGACTATCGTGTATTATTTGGCCACCAAGCTTTATACAGTGAGGAAGAAGGAGTAGCAATAAGACTTCTATCTCGGAGAGAGTGATTTTTGTCTTAGGAACCTCTCAACAGCAGCATCAGACACCAATGAGTCTTTCTGCCACAAAACACAAAATTGTTCAACTGCCATGTCTATTCTGGAACAATTAACATTCATGAAATGGAGAACTTATTTCTACACCCCTCAGTTGTCTGAAACTTTAGTTCTACCATAAATTTACCTCTATTCATCATTATCTTCCAATATTAAGCACATTCATGAGTTATCTCTGAAAACGGGAATACCTAAAAAATAGGTGTGGCCATTTTGCTGCTCTGTAACTTACTTTCCTCACCAACATTTTACTCCTCCTATTGCATTGCAATACACAGAGCCTCTACATACTGTATTCAAATGTTGTTAAGACAGCTAAGAATTTCACAGCTGGGAGACACGAACCATAAAAACGTAGAATAAAATTAGTTGTTACATCCAGGTACAACCAGTGGGCAATTTCTATATGGTTCTCTTTAAAATCAATTCAAACCATTAGCCTTAAAGAACCACCAGAAAAAGCTGACTAATATTAGTTGTGGTTCCACTTAGCAATTATCCATCTCCCGAAAACAAAATTTAAAAAATGGCGTTGCAGTAATTCAGACAAGTTTACCTTTGAAAACTGATGTACAGTAATTGCACATACCGTCACATTGATTATTAATATTGTAAGTGCATTTAACTAGAATAAATAGACAAGAGGAATGAAGAGCAGCACAGAAGTCTTTCTTCAAAAGATAGAAGTTTCCGCAGGAAGCTGAAGTGTCACTAAGCAAAGACTGTAAAGAAATTACAACAATTGGCCTGTAGCAATCTCAATTTCCTTCTCGAACACAGTGAAACAAACAGGCTAGAGGACATTTTAAACTACTCTTCTGAAGGGGGTGTGTGAAAATATGTTTGTAAAACATGTGCTCCTAAATTGGAATTAATTTCCTACATTTAATCTGAAAGTGCTTCCTAGACAATACTGTTGTAATTAATTTTCTGTGTAACTATTACTACAATCTACATCACTATTACAACTCTAACAGCTCTTACTGCTTTTTAAGCTGGCTTTTCTGCATGGATGGAAACATGATCATACAAAAATTAAGATTATGGATTTTGTTACTATTTATAATTCATCTGTGACTCCTTCATTTTCCCCCAACAACACTGATAGATGACGGCACTGTTCGAAAGCTAGAGGCCTTCTATCATTAAATAAGAGTTTTCTAATGTCTCTTTAGACAGGCAGAATCCTTGACTTACATTTAAACCAACAAAAACAAGGTGTTTCAAAAATCCACTTTAAGAAATCTTATTATGTTTCTTTCCTACCGCATGGAAAACAAATTAATTCAGTTTTTTGAAATTAAGGAATCTGCTCAGTTAAAAGACATTCCAAAGTTTATTTTCTCTTGCAGGCTGGATTAATCTGCCAAAAAGCACTTCTCAGGGTTAAGGTTTTCAATGTGTAGTAAAATTTTTTTTTTTTTCCTTGTTTAAATGATAACTGCTTGGTAGAAGATATTACAGGGCTTGTGTCTGTCATCACCGATCACAACTGTCATCTTGGTGTTCTAGCAAACTTAAGGAAGAAAATTATTAATTTTGTAGCAAGTGCATTTTCCTTTTATGAAAGCTTCCAAAATGGAAAAAATGCATACAAGAGCCTCACCAGCTTTATCCAACAAACTTAAAGCAGATCTAATTGAGTCCATCACCTGGATAAACATCTGGGCATTTACCTCAGCCTTCTGAGAAGCTGGGTAAATGGAGAAAGTGGAACACAAATTAAGGTGGTCTAGGAACCTCCAGGATTTTTCCCAGGAATTTTCTTAGGAAACCAGGACTTCTGGTTCAATGTCAGCAAATCATGATATCTGCCCTTTTATTTTACCACAGGATCACCTTCCATTTCTCTTGTAACCACTTGTTATAGACAATTCTCTGTATTTTACCAAAAGAAATCTAGTCAATTGTTTGTATATCTAGCAATTTCCATAACAATGCTTACACCCAGATGTCTGAGCAGTCACTCAAGATTTTGCTCATTCACACTTACCTGATTATAAAGGTTAGATTCTGTAAACAATTTAAGTATGTGCAAGTCATAAGATCTGAGATCTCTGATAAAAATTGCAGCTTCAGTGATAATTTCAAACACCTCAGTTTCCAAATAAAACATAAAAGGAACTGAGTGTCCTGAAAAAGATAATATGCTTTGTTTCTCTTTTTAAATGGAATACTAATACAGCACTGTCTAGTACCTTGTGAAATAACTGAATAATTTTAATTTTAACTTGATTTGGACATAAAGACTTACTCTGCCCACAGGGCTCATTGGATGAGCAGCATAATCTGATGTCAGATTATAGTTAGTTGCTTCACATATCATGCTTACTGGTCGCTCCTTCTTTTCTTCAGACGTCATTGCTGCAGCAGTCCTGAAAATAGAATATGTAATAGCACTAGAACATGCTGTGTGTGCAGACTGCTATTAAAAAGCACCCCTAGATGTAGCCTAATACAGACTGTGTCCTACTTTTTCAATTTGAAAGCAGTTCACATGTCATTGTAAAGTTACCTGCACTGTGTTTTAAACTTCAATTTATCATAAATGGATTTTAAGATGGTCTTTTAAAATAGGATTTCTCTATTAGTTTACGGTGTTGCTGGGAGGGAAAAGCACATGGAACAGAAATGGGAAGAAATGCTCACCAAAGGCCCCATATGGCTTTGCCCCACTTCAGTGAGAACATGCACATTTGTGCAATTTCATATACTGCAGTTGTGACAGTTTCCATTCTAGCCACAATACAACAGGTGTCACAGCAATGGTGATGAACAGGACACCCAATACCCAGCCACATATGATATCTTGAGGTCAGGTACGACTACTATGCACACCTTCTCACCTTTACATTTTGTTGTGTATACTACAAAATTAATGCGAAGATAGCAAAAACAAGTTATTACTCAATGATTCAGAAACTGTCTCAACTGGCCAAGAAAATAAGCAATAGAGGAAAAACTATCAGACAAAACAAGGTAAATTAAACACACTTGATTGTCTCTACAGGATTCAAAAATTGATTCCTTGTTGGAAGTTTACTGTATTATTACATAATATATACATTGTTTGCTAACACTATAGAATAACTGAAGTGACAAATAGAAATCCACACAGTTAAATACAATGCATTTCTACCATATAACCAATTTGGGTTATGGCTTTTATCTAAAACAAATAATATTAAACATTTAACATTACTTTCAAATAATTTAAACAAATAAAACTTTATACATGCTAATCTGACTTGGAAGAAAAATAAATTAAATATCGCAATTAGTAGTCACTGAAGATTACTTCAATATTAACAAGTTTTAAAATGTGTATTTTATAGCCACTTACTGTTCATTCACAACAAAAATACAGTTGTCCTGCGATGGCTGTCCTGTTACCGGATGCTTGCAGGTTACTTTTCGTTCATTATGACTGTGGAGGAGAGATAAGGAACAATTCTTAGGCAATAGTTTTTCAGTTTTCCAAATCAAGTATATAAATCCAGTACATCAAGTATATCAAACCAGTGAACATAATTATGAATGCTTCATTATGATATATAACACATACACACCCATATATAAACAAATAAGGACAATAAAAGGATGATAGAAAGAGTCAAAGAATCTTCACAAATACTCTGGAAATAGACAGAAAACATTTGCATTAAGTTGATAACGGTTTTGAATTTAAAAAACAGAACTGTAAGAGTATGACTAGTTCATAAATGATCACTGATAATTTACTTTGGCTAAATCTTTATAGACTCTTAAATAGGACTTCAGCTATACAAGGAATAGGTAAACACAAGGCATAACTGTTCTGTAAGAATAAAATAACAATACAGTGAAGGCAATTGTCTTCTAGCCTGGAACACAAAGTTACTCGTTTAAAATCTTCAGATAAAGCAGATAAATATTCAGTGATTGGAACAGAGCGGGGTGTCACAGTGGCAGGTTTTGGTTGATGACTAAGTCAGCGCACTGCTCCCCTGCAGCTCTCCTGGGAGTACCTTCAAGTGCCAGGAAGCCTGCTGGCCTAGGGCTTCACCCTCATCAACACACTCCACTCATTTCACACTATCTTGTTTCCTGGAACTGCAGCTGTTGCTGTATCACAGCAGCTCCCAGAACTTGAAAGAAATTGCCAAAATTCAACAGCTATCAGCTGCTGCCACTCAAGAAGGAAGCGTTTTGACTTGAGCCATCCAACCCAAGAGGGGACAGGAGGGAAGAAGAGGAGTTGCCTTTACTGCATACAAGACATGCCAATAAGCTCGTTCCTGCTACAGACCAGGGCTTTTATACCCGCAGCTTCTTCCCTGCAAGCTGCAGGATCTCACAGCCCCAGTCATGCCACGGGCGAGCACACCTGGAAGTGCAGAGCTGCCAACTGGCACAGCAGCAGGACTGTGACCCTACGAGGAGCAAGGGGGACAAACTGCAACACCCCCATGGAAACTCTGACCCTGAAATGCAGGAAGAGAGCAGGAAAGAGGCACTGACCAACTTTAAACTTGGCTCGGTGATTAAAAAGCATGCAAGCTGAAATCAGACTAAGAAAGGGCAGTGAGCACAGAATGCAGGTGTATTAATCAGATATATCAAAGATGTTTCAAAACAAACTCACCTCATTTGTGCTTTTAGCACTTTAAATAATATATATAATCAAAAAAGTATAGAATGCAAAAAGCAAAACAACAGTAACTGAAAACAGCATTGTAAATCACGAAGAAATAATAATTCCATTTAAAATATTTAATTCTGCAAAGAATACAAGATAATTTTTTCCATGCAAGATCTATGCCTTTTTTTATCACAAGTTCAGCCCTAAAAATAATCTTGGACAGAGAACAAACCTGGAGGAAAAAAATGTGCTTTAGTTGCAAGACAGCAGAAAAGGTGCAAAACACCAGGAGCTCTGAATGCCACATTATCCTTAACAGCTACCTCTTTTATTGCCTGTTTGCCTAACCTTTTCAGCTTTCAAAACTATGAAGCACAACTCAGCTTGCAAATGCTATGTTCTCTACCCTTCCTGCTTCTTAAAACCTAGACTTCACAAGACTATCTTAACGTTCGCCAGGTTCTTCAAAACTGATCTGGATCATAATCATTTTGCAATTTTGGAGCATAACTTAATTACAAGTTACCTCCATATAAAAGCCTAATAAAATATTCACTCTACTTTCATGAACAATGGATAGTTGGATAAATCTGCATAAACCTAAGGTGCAAAATTACAAAGATAACCCAGTTCTTTGCACTCTCTGCCTCCCCCCGCTGCAGTTTACTGGAATTTTAAAAACTTACAAACACCTAAATGGATAGACACGTTATGGAGCTTCACTAATGAGCTAACAAACTCCAGTAATTAATCTTTATCTTCCCACTAAATTCAGCAGAATTCTAAGTTTAGCTTCTAAAGAAGCTTCTGTTACAGAAGCTCATCCATTACAATGAGGGGACTGGAGACAGACCACTTGAGTAACGTTTGTACCATTCCAAACAGCCACGATCCCACAATGCCTTTCAAGTGAAAATGGCCCAGACCGAAGAGGACTGAAATGAAGAATATTCCTGAGGAAGCATCCATTTTTTTTTTTTAATTATCCCTCTCCTTGACTTCCAAAAACTTTCTCTTCGTTCACTCAGACATTTCAGAAACTCTCATACCAAACTAAAAAGAAAACAGAGATGAGCTAGCACTCCATAAGTTTTGCCAAAATGATGCTGTTCATGTTAAACCTTGACAACTGGTTATCAGCTGACATCCAGAAACATACGAAGAAATGGATCAGGACTTCTGCTCAAGGACCAGCAATAATGAGGACTGCTACAGAGGTGGCACATCCCAGGTATTGTGCGAGAGCACCTGGCACACGTTGACACAGAACAGGCAACATTCAAAGATCCTAACGGGAAGGTAATACAAAACCAGAAGGGAAAACAGAGAGGGTGAGGAAAAGAGTAGAGAGGAGAGAGCATGCGAGGACACAGATCTATTTAAGAATATTTTGTTTCAGTATCAAGTCATATAGTGAGTCAGTACTCCAAAAAGTATCAAAATGTTTTTGGACATAATACAGTTTTCCTTACTACTCAAATTGACATTGAGATGTATAGAGGTGACATTGTATACAAAAGGCAAGAAAAATCATAGACATGAAATGGTCTCCTGTGGGATATAAAATACTTTCTTGCACTTTAAAAGACATCTTCATAGTCACTTCTCTCTGAACAGGTGAGACAATGGAAGAACAATCTTTTCTTTCTCTTCAGCTTAGACAGAAATGAAATCTCATGAGTGAACACTGGAAATTCAGCTTGTACAGAAGTGTGACTACTATATATATGTCTAACTGGATGAATAGACTTTAAATAAATCCATTTGGAAACTTGTTCATTACTCATCTAAAATATTGCATTTTTGGCATTCACTTAGCTGGTATTTTGACAAGACTCCTCAAAACACTTGTATAAGATGTAGAGTATCTTGGTAATTATTGTCATAACCCTCCTACATAACAGTAGGTAAAGGCATTTGTTTTAAACCAAATCTTGTAGACTACAGAAAGTTTCATTAAAAGCTACCACGCAGTATTCCCAGTCTTCATCACATTCAACTTAGACAGTTGTTCAGTTATCTAAGAAACTTCACTCGGGGTCTACACGCAAGCTTTATATCTCATCAATAAATCTCAGGGGAAATAAAGCAACAATAATTTCTTTTACTGAGAACTTTATTTTCAATTTTATACGAACTCCAGACTGCAATTCAGAGTTTCAACTCTGCATATTTCCGTGTCTATACTTTTATAACATGGTAAAGACTGATTTACTTTGATAAAGGCAGATAGAAGCCAGTGTGTTAACTTTCTAGTTATGCAGAGATACAGCCTCCAAGACAGAAATAACAAACTTTTCTTCTTTCTTTCTCAGAATTCCATAATGGTTACGGTTGGAAGGGACCTCTGGAGGTCAGCTGGTCCAACGCCCTGCTCAAGCAGGGCCACCTAGAGCAGGGTGCCCAGGACCACGTCCGGTCAGCTTTAGAAGATGTGTACGAAGGGAGATTCCACAAGAGTCTCCAATCACTGTTTGGTAACAACGTGTTTTGAGAACACAAGGCAACTATATACACGCACTGCTATGCATATACTAAAGGATGTAACGGACCTTTACTATTTTAGCATCCATAGTGAGGTTGTATTAATGGTCTGCTACACACTAGAGCAAAGGTGAAACAAATTCCCGGTATATTTTATTAGTATTCATGAGCATACTCTCAAGACTCAGTATGTGGCACAAACTATCACTCATTAATTCCACTGGGATGTCTTGGGCTCCAGAAATGGACACAGCTGACTAAGATGACATGAGAGAGAAGTAAGATAAGTCATATTTCTTGCATATATCAAGTTAATACTCTGTTCTTGATTCCAGGAGTGGGCATGGACAGTGGACTGCTATAAAAGGGATTAAAACAAACTAAACCAACCAACAACAATAAATAAATAGATAAATAAGCCACACTAAAATAGCTTGCTCAGGGACAAGTTCCATTTTTAGCTATCTCTGTGCAAGACAACTTAACAGGACAACTTGACCTCTTTTCTCTGGAATTTTTAAACTTCTCCTTCCCAATCCATTCCTCTGAACACTGCAGGCTTTGGCATCATTTAGCAGGTAGCTCAGCCGTGGCAGATGGACAAGCCCTCAGAGAAAAAGAATTGATCTTGTTCAGGTTAGAAGTTGACTACAACCTTGAATTTGACTCACACTATTTGCCTTCTTACCTACTCTTTCTTTCTCCTTTCCATTCTTCGAGATCCTTAGTCTCTTTAGAAGATAGTATTATTTTAGTTATTTTCACCAATGCTAGACATGCTTAAAAAATCTTGGTTTTAATCTACTCAGTAAATGTACAGTCAACAGCAATATTTTTGATGGCCAAATGTGACACAAGGACTACTAAAAAAGCCCTCAAGTAGAGCATTCAAATATATTATCCTATCTGTAAGTAGCAACATAATGCACAACTCCAGGAGCAGCACTTGCTGTTTGTTTTAGTTTTACCTTGTGTTTTACAGGATTGCTGACCCAAAAATGCTGTGTACCAATATTTTGTTCCAACCAGCAATACTGTGAAATCAGAAAATTGAAAATTCTGTCCAGTTTTGTCATTTTGAAATTGCTATAATCTTCAATAGTACCAGGATTTTTTGGATAGGAAACCAACTCAGATAATAGCAGTAGAAATGTAAAAAAAGATATATAATCCATTTGGTACAGGAGGAAGCACACAATTAAAACTGAAGGGCTAGACTATCTTTCTCTGGAACAGAGCAGTTCACTCCAAAGTGGTGAGAAAGATCAAAGTACAAGGGTGGGGACATTCGGTTTGGGGTCTCTCCATTGCATGATTTGGTTGAGTTCCCTGTCCTCTCAAAAAAACAAAACAAAACAAAAAAAACGGAGCTGGGCCAGAACTCCCAAAGACACATCTGGTTTTCTCCCACTGAAATTAAAGCTAGTTGCCACTTCAAAGCTTCTCTCATGCCCTTTCTTTGTATACTTTATTTATATGGTCCTAAATGCTAAGGTCTTCTCATTTGCTCAATCTCAATATGACCATCAAAGCAAAGGCTAAGTTCTACTTCACTGAAAGTATACAAACAAAATCATAAACCAGGACACAACTTTCAACAAACCTCTATCTTTAATTTAGAAAGACTGTTCCTTTTGACAATACTGAAGAACATATTTCAGAACAATGGTATACCAGACATCTGCCTCCTAACATTTATTCTAAGCTTTAGATAAGATTTGCAGTCTGACAATCTAAACTTTATTATGCAAACATGCAATCCCTTTATATCACAAATTTACTCAGAGTCCATAGAGATATTTCATACGAGAGGCAAATTTATACATTTTATACATTACTAACTGAAATAAATGCAGTAGCTTACAGTTATCTAATAAAAAGTTGTCTGAATTTGGAAAAAATTTGAATAAATGCAGTCCCTACACAACTGTTAGCAAGGATGTGGTCTGTGGTTGTACAAACTCTTCTATTTTACTAAATCTGTAATGCCACATTGTACAGTAAATAGCACATGCAAGCATTTTTTTGTCAGTATTGTCATACCCTACAATTATGAGCCTTTTTTCAATTAAGCTTTTTAAACAACAGCTTTGGAAACCACATTGCTTGGCTTCACTTGAAGACATATGAGTACAGTAATTTAACATCAGGGAATCTGTACAAAAGAAGGTATAAAGAGACAGTAAGTTTCAAAGCACACAAAGTGCTGACAGACCTGTATAACATCACATACGTTGCTATAAGCAAAGTGTTTAGGATCCTTTGGCGGTGCACATGCTTGCGAAGGTGCACGCAAAACTACTAATTTTCTTGGCAGACAATGCAACACCTGATCTATAATTGCTGCTGCCACCAATTTCTTGATCTGCTCTGAGTTTCTTTTCTCAGGCAAAAGGTCTGTTCTCTAGATTCTCTTGGTTCAAAGCAAGGCTGTTACAGTCATGGGAGTTTTGGTATCATTGCTGCTGCTGTAATGAAAAAGCACCTAGACATCTCTATACAACCAACTGTACTCCAGCTTTTCCATCATTATTGATATTTATTTCCCAAAATATTAAGCACTATTGCCTTGAAAGTGTAACCCTTTCCTTCAATGGGACCCTTCTAAAACCAGATTTATATTTCAATGAAAATAGTTATATAAAACCAAAGCCTTTTCTCACCCAAGCAGATAAAATTAACATTGTTCTCCCAAAACTTTGTGTGAGGGTCTCTTTCACTTTGTAGATAACATATTTGGGAATTTGTAAGATACTGAGATTCAGTAAAGGCCACAAAAATGTACCAATTCGTGAAATGTACTTGCCATGTGTCACCAACATATGTAAGATTTTGCCACATACATTTTAAGCCCTGAGCACAGTGTATAACAATAGTTTGATAATAGCACTGCAGCTGTAGAAAATCGTCAGTTCTGTATTATTCTATAATAAAAATGACTAAAACATTGTTTGCTGCTTGAGATAGTTTGAGAAAATAGGTAGGTAGGTGTTACAAGACAACTGTCTGCAAGTCTCAGATTAGATGTTTGAAATCTTAGTGTTCCTTAATGGTTAACTACATGGAAAGCTTCCAAGAACTAGTGTAACGTAACACTTTTGTGTTAAAAGCCTACAATCTCTTTTCTAAAGAAAAATAAGATTTGGAGTAGCATGGTTCAGCAGGTGGCTTGCAGGCCAGAAGTAGCACCGGATGCTCCAATCCAGCTGCTGCTGCCTCTTCTTGTTGAAGACTGACAGCAGGTGTCCAACCAACTAATGCTGCCCAAAAGCCCACTTCTCCTATGCAGGAGCAATGCTGCAGCCTCTCCTGAAGAGGGTGGAAGAAATAAAAGCCAAATTTTGGAGAGGGCAACAAGAACTCACAGACAACAGCTGTCCTGACACAATGAGCTAGTTCTCTTTGCTGCTACAGCTAGACCAGTCATATTAACAGACTATATGAAGTCACTGAGCTTCATTAAGACTTAATTAGAAACTATTAATTGGTATTTACTTATATATATGTTAAAGGTTTTCAGAACCAGAAACAACCCTGACTTGAACTTACAAGAGACAAATGCACATAGGTTGTGTAACTGCACGATCACAACTGTACCGCAATACCTGGAGCAATTCATCACACCAAGTACTATAATTTGGAAGTTAGGGAGAAGTCAGGCTTCTTAGCCACCTTCCACAAATTGAAGCATAACTTTCAGTAAAAATTTTTTAGCAAATGTCTTGATAGTTTTATAACTTCAAATGTTTTCATCAAAGCTCACTAGACAGAGAATCATCTCTAATACACATTATTGAGCTCAGTTCTGCAAGCCTTGGCCTTCATGATTTATTACAGCATTAAAATAATAAGTGAAATGCACTATTGAGAAAATGTTAGAGAGAGAAATATGAACTTAAAAATCAATTTTGATTTATGCTTTATTATGAATTCTAGACCTATTTTGCAAGAGAAACCTACTTTAATAATAGTTCCTTTTAACTAATTTTACATGTTTTTCAATAATTATGCTTTAAAAAAGTTAAGAAAAATGAATGCAAACAAATTAAGCAGTTCAATACACACACACTCACTCATATACACGCACACTAACATTAATATCTGGCCTATGCAAAAAACAATCTTGTTGTCAAAAGTATTTTCACCTGAAGTCTTACTTGGGTCAGACTCCTCTGCAAGCTCACATGATTTCAAGAACTCAAGGTGTCTCCAATTAATGTACACTGAAAAAAAAGTCAAAGCCATGCTGCAATGTCTTAATTTCCATTTGGCTTGAAGAGACCATCACTTCTCTTCACCTCTCAAGCACTGACAACCCTGACTATCCTGTCACTCAGTCCAGCATCCTCCCCGCTTTTAGTTCAAATAGGAGTTCAATGGAACTCAGAGGTGTAGAAAAAATAAAGAAAACTCTGGGTTTCACTGAGAAATAGTTGTGCATTTACTAACAAGAACAATAAATCTACTAACAAACAACAACAAAAAATACATCCTACATGCATTTACTCATCTCAATTTTTTTCCAACCAGTTTGGAGCACTCTGATATAGAACAAGTGTTCTAGGACAGTCAGTGATTCCTCTTCACAAAATCTAGGTATTTAGTAAATTGCTATAATCCCCCCCTATTTATAATTCTCTTAACTAATGATCCCCCCCCAATACATTATGTATGAAATTTCTTTTCATAGTACATCTCACCATTTTGCGGGGTTGTTTTCCTTAAGGTATAGACAAAAGAGCACACTACGAATTTACAGTTCATGATTTGCTGCTTGGTTGCTATTTTCAATATTTAGCATATAAACCAGCGCCACACCCCCCCCCCCCCCCCCNCCACCCCCCCCTCTTCCTCCCCCCTTAGTTTTTTTTCTTACCAGAAGACCACAAAATGATTTCTTAACTGTGCATACAGTTCCTTCCCCAGCTTTCTACTCTTTTTGTGCAACTATTCCATGCTTTTTCTGTCATGCCTTCTTCCCCTCCCTACTTACCACTCTCAAATAAGAGCATACAGATTACTGAAATAAACCCCAGTTTGTAGATTCTCATTCTCTCAGAACTCACATTTCACTTTGCTCCCACTACTGGTCTCCTTAGATCTCAGCTGTTGATTATCTTCACTCAAGACTGCTTGCTTGTTTGTTAAAAGACACAACTTGCTCGGTATTTTTTTTAAGCTTGTATCATATAACCTAAAATCTTGTTTAGTCTCAAACTACTTACAGCAATGACATCCTTTACAAAACACTCTTTGAAGTATAATTATAGGAGTTACAGCATCACTCAATTGTTCCATTAAACTCCTGCTGTAAAACTGCAAAGAAGCAGAGCTGCTTAATTTTATTGAGTTATAAATGCAACACATATGTACATATATTTTTATTTCAGTAAATAAGTACCTCAAGATCAATTGCAGACTTTCCAGAGACTTGGTGATATCGCACTGCCCTGCCTCACAAATCTAGCTAAGCACATCAGCAATCAAAGTCTTCTATCTGTTAACAGAAGTAGTTAAACACCTTATTTCTCATGAGAGTTTTCTCGTTTGGCCAAATTTCTATGGATATCTTCCCCTTATCCCCCACCTGCTATTATTAATGATATATTTATTTTAAGGATCAGGTGAATTGCAGTATTAGCTGTCAGTGAAGCAAATCCCATTGTTATTTTAGCCAACATGTTATGCAGAAGTGTAACAACATAACACTCTTCAGCTATGTGACTTCCATGATTTCTTGATCATTTTTCCAATGCCTTACAAGTTGGCATACTTCCACAATCACATCCATTTTTATTAAATATCATCACACTTCTGTTAATTACCCGGTAAAACTTAAAAGAAAGCCATGCTTATCTAGCTTTTATATCAGAATATATTAGGTCACAACTAGACATTGCCCCAGTCTGCTGAGAGAGGAAAATGGCCTGGCAAGCTTTTGCAAAATAAATGCATTCTCATCTGGGAAGTGCTTGGAAATATTTCTTTTAACAATCTGACACAAGAAAGCAGCTGAAAGGGTGGCGTATACGCTCATTTTTAATCATGGTACTGCATTCAGATACATGCTGTATTTCAGGCTTTCCCTCACAATAATTCTTATTTCGTAAGAAGTAAAGGTAGACGCTGAAACTTCATAAAAATAATTATTTTAAAAGTGAACAGCCACCATTAACACTTTAACCACAGGTCTTCTTAAAGCCATTGCAAGGATTTAATTGAATTATCTTGGTGGTCCACTGGTACAGCATATGCAAATATGTGCACCAGACCCCAGAGGATAATTAAAGCTTACAGCGTGTGTGGGCCTGCATTCATCTCAGACAAGAGAGTACAAAGCCTATGAAAAATATTCATTGCTTATGATGTAGAGTTCAAGGCTACAGACACACGGGGTATAAACCGTGGCACTGAGCTGGAACGCTGAACGTGCTGGCTGTCATCTGCAAGGTCTGAGGGCACAGCTCAGCCTCATGCAACTCCAGTGCTGCCTTCAGCATATTCGGGTTCAGTTTCAGGAGCTAATCACTTCAGAAACAAACACTGTGTCCTTAGAAGAACAGGAGCAAGTTGTGTTAGAAGACTCCAAAAGACTGAAACGTTAGCAACAAATAAAATCAGTTTTACATTCGCCTGAAATCACAAGCAGAACAGAAATTATTTTATATTTTCTTTACACACATGCATACTTCAAAGAGTATATTGTCTTCTTCAAATGGTCACACGTAATGTCCATATGTTTGCCTGCTCATCTTTCAGATGAAAGATCTCGAAGGAGATGGAACATTTCCTAGACATTAGTCTAGAGGTGTGGACACCGATCAGGCTTGTGGGAAACTTAGATATAAATCAGAGCTGATCTGCAGAGAATGGATCTAGCCGCTGAGAGGTCACATTTCCTCTATTTTTTCTGGTTTTAAATCCATCATTCCCTACTATTCTTCGTCTTGCTACCTTGAAGTATTTCTAAAAATTAGGCTGGCCTCAACAGTTTAACAAATACTACTTTTCAGAAAAAAATGCCATTATAATATTAACTACAAAAATACTGAAGGGTTCCTAAATATCACACTTCAGCATGGTGGGAATTCCTCTTACACATCAGCACAGCTCACTACCAGGGACAGAATGTGAACCTACAACCTATAGACAGACCTATAGTCCGATCTACCGGGACAGTGCCTACGCTCCTACTGCAAGTTTAACCTTGATTATCAGAGTAAGTGACTTACTGTTGCCTAATGCCTAGTTGTTGGTGTTAAGAATACCCATCAGCAATTCACAAAAACAGCACTTTATGGCATTGAATCTTTGTTCCATGCTGTTTAATGATATTAGCCTGCAGCATTAACTCCTTGCTTTGACACATGCAATAAAAACTCAATGGAAGTTCAGAGTTTTATGCAACAAGAAAAGGGCCAAGAAACAAGCCATGGAAATAGGCAGAGCCAAATTACAGCTGGGAGCTGGAGATCAGCACCCTCCCTCTGCTGCCAGACACAAAATGAAAGAGTGGGAGTGTGTAGAGGTGGTGGTGGTCTAGTGGCAACTGTGCAAAGCTAGGTAGCAGGTGATTGGTTAGATTCACATTCAAAACGCAAAAGATTAAGTCTTGAGATCTAGTTTTGGTATGCTTTTTCTTGACCAGAAACTCTACGCATCGGCACAAGTGGCAGGAGCCCCAGATACCTGAGTATCGTTCTACGAGTCCAGAACACAAGCAGAAAAAAGTTAGTAAGATTATGGTATTGATATCAAATGTCTTCCTACGATAGTTAAAACATCTAGAATCTTTTACATCATTCACACCTCTTCCCTTAAAGATCTCAAAAAATGCAAACAGTTTAAAAAAAGAACACTAGGAAAGAAAAAAGGATACTCCCATATAAAGCTTTTTCACATTAGAAGTGGTTATGATACAATCCAGTTATTTTAGAACCTGACTACTACAAACAGAAAGAAAAAGCAAGTCAACCTGAACACAAGATTAAGCACTGTTTCCTTTATGTGGTGTTTTAGATGCTTTTTCCCTTCTTGGTGCTAAGTTTCTTATAAGGTAAACACACACCATAATTTAGACAAATTTCTGAAGCAGCAGCAACAATTTATGACAACTGCAGAAGCACTGTTATTCATTATTAGATGAGGAAGTGGAATAGATGAAGGGTAACTATAACATACATACTCCTGTAGATGAAAACAATTTACCTATTTTTTTTTTAAAGAAATAAATGAAAGAAAAATGCTATGTGATGACTAAAAGGAAATGAACTATTTAAATTATTTTCTTTAAGGAAATATCTGCATTGCTTGGAAAAGTTGATTTATTGCTTAGAATTACTTGTGTGTTTCAATGCATCCAGTCAGGTATTTTAAATTTGGACTTGTGAAAGCAAGTACAATAAGAAGAGGGTCATTCGGGTAATAGGTTACATCTTTATTCAATTTATCAGATGAAGTTTTAGCACTCCATCTGATTAAGAGTTTGCATCTACCACCCAGTGCTTAAATTCAGGCTGTCAATCACTTTGATGCCTGGTGGTCTTATATAATCAAACTATTGGCTCTAAAAATTTGGAAAATTCCACTTGAAAAAAGTATTTCTTGGCTGTCTCCCCTTGTATTTTCACATCTACAGCTTCAGCACCAACACAGATTGTTCTGCATTATCCATTTCCTTCGTAAATGCAAAGGAATGACTATAGCTTATTTACAAAATGAACTGTCAGCAGATTTGATGGCTATGCAAGAAAAATACATGGCAAAAGAATATTACAATTCACTGTCTTAATTTTACATCCAGACCTTCACAACTGCGTCCCTATCCCACAACACAACTGAAATAACACTTAATTTTTATTAATGACTACTACTGACCTAGGAACACACAGCCCTTCAAAGAATGGCACACTGGGATGTCTCTTTCTGTTATAACTATAGGTTAACTGCAGCAACAGAAAAAAAAGTGGGACAGATATTTCCTTTTGAATAGATACAATACCACCAATGACCTTGCCAGCACTTTTTTACATTAAGTTCATACCTCAGTGGGAGCTAGAAGCGGGAAGCTGTTTACTTTCACAGATGGTTTCTTCAAGCTGTTCTGAGACTCCAAGCTTCTGGAATTGTGGCGTGCCATTCAAAGTCTACTTGCAAGCCATCTCTGGCCAACTCTGGTAGGCTGCTCTCCCACATACTAAGTAATAAAATGCTAAACAGCATCAGTGACGACTTCTTGAGTTTTAATCCCAAGAGCTAAAACTTTCATATGTGAAGCGCACACACACACTTGCCACAGAGCACTGAAATTAATATAATACAGGGGCAGCTCTAACAATGAAGTATTTTGATATATATAAAAAAAAAAATACAGCCCATGACTTGCAACTGGGATAGAAGCAGCCAGGCTACCAAGCTCAGCCTCAGGGCCACAATAACACAGGTACATGGCTGTTGCATTGGAAGTGTGTGTGCCTGGCCAACCTAGACAACTGAGACTGCTGTCATCTGTGCAGATATGCTCTGTGCAGGTCCACATCTTCTCCTTAAAGCCAGCTCTTGGGGCTATAGTCTAAGAACTGCACCGAGAAAATGGCTGTTCCAAAATGACAAGCCCACTCCACCTGCTGCTCTTGTGCTAGCACCGCTGCTCAAGCAGTCATGCCATGATCCAGCTCACGCCACTGAAAATGAATCATTCTTCATAGCACTAACCTTCCTGTGGGCACCCGACACAGGGTGCTGCGAGGGAGATGGAACTGTCCTTCTGACAACAGCTGATGACTGCATTGGCTTAGCTATATCCTCAGCACCAAGTTGGCAGGAGTGATGTTTTTAAAGTCAGAGCAGTTCGTCTGTACTGTTTCTAACAGCGCAACTACGTTAATGAAAAATGTTCTAGTGAAGATCCTCCCTCCATGAAGAAACACTTTATGTAAAAAGGACAAATCACTTTGTTTCAGTGATGGCAGAGCAAGATGTCAGGGACAAAGGGACACTTGGATGGCATAGTGTCAAAGTAATTTCAGTTGGGTTTTTAAACAACAAAACTCAGTACCATCCTCCATACTGGTGGGAACGCTATCTTCTATTAACTTAAGAACTTGTTTTACTTTTTTGTATGTTGAAGCTGGCTTTAGAATGAATTTTAAAG
The DNA here is from genome assembly GCA_013399115.1 of Anseranas semipalmata. Lineage (NCBI taxonomy): Eukaryota > Metazoa > Chordata > Aves > Anseriformes > Anseranatidae > Anseranas > Anseranas semipalmata. The sequence goes on from VXAA01007286.1 coordinate 134,451, forward strand.
GACTAGTATATCATGTTCAAGAAGATAAACTAACTGCAATTTACCATATGGAGTATTACTCATTTCTCCTTTTACCACTAGAAAACATGAACATAAGGAAAAGATTTGTGAGGCAGTGATTTTTCCTGAGAAACCCAGAAGTGAAAACTCCTTGCCTCAATTTTTTTTTCCAGATTACACAGACTTTCTACCAGAAAAGCAGATTTTAGGCTACAGTTCAAGACTATAAAACATCTAAGTATTTGTAAAGAATGATGTTTTTACACTATCTCTCACCTTACAGAATGTTTCCAGAATCAGCAACTTTAGAGATATTACAGATCTATAAAGTACTTCATGCTATGCAGAATTTTTACAGATCACCAGCTACTCATAGTTCTACGTGTTATGTGCCTTCTGACATAAAACTGTTTCAGAATGGTTTTCCTCTAGTATTGAAGTCCTAGCATTCTTTACGGGAATCCAGCCTCCTCTCCTTGCTATGAAGTGTTTTTTTAAAAATATATTTATAGCTTGTGGGTTTAAAGTCACACAATACCATCATTGATACAAAGAAAAAAAGCCTAGATGTTGCACTAAGAAGACCTCTTAACTTACCTGGCAGAAATATTGTTCACTTGTTTATTTGTTTTAAACTCATATTCCTACCGTGTCCAACAAAGATTCAGGCACAGAGTAGATCACAGAAGAGGTCTTGCAGACCAGCTCTAACTCCTTATCAGCATTTTATTGTGTACGTCTGCTCTCATCAACAGCGATGAAATATCTAAAACAGGCTACTGCCTAGAGCTATATGTACATTACTGTTACACCTTAACAGTGGACATTAAAATAAAAAGAATATGAAGACAACCTTTGAAAATCCTTCTGTGTCATGTTTAGAACTGATTGTTCAATAAGAATCAAGAGATCACAAAATGACACCAACTTTAAAGACAGCAGCTCCATAAGGTTGAGGTCTTCACTCAGACTTTACTACTACTTATGAGTATTATTAATTCTCCTTCTATCCTTTTCTAGTGTCATAAAGCAAGGGTCAGGAATTTTAACAATGGAAAGGGTGAAGAGTGTGGGAAGAGAATTCACCAGCAATTTCTTATTTTGCACAAAAAATGGGCATAAGAGCAAGTCTTGATGATGAAAACAAAATGCCGCTTGAATAAGTCTTCCAACAGAGGATGAATGTAGAGAGTTTGGCTGCACTATTGACTTCAGCCGGGAAGTTTCCAGATGTCTGTTGACTGCAGGGTGTGATAACACTCAATTTGCTCATGTTCCCTGGCTACCCAGGGAAAGGAGTCTGAAAACACTCTGCCAAGCTAGCAGGAGTCAGCAAAAAAGCGAAAAAAAAAAATGGTCTCCTCTCTCTTCATATCCTTTCCCTCCTTGATAGGCCCCTGAGGGTTGTGTGCACCCTCCCCACCTACTACCTGAATAGTCCTGCGAAAGAAATAGAGACTAAAAAAATTATTTCAGTACTATGTATTGACTTCTATTTTTAATTTCACCCAAGTTTTGTCCTAAAAGTGTTGCATGTAAGAAGGAGTACTTTCATTTTTCTTCTTCAAAAACATATGAGGAACTGAAAGAGCTGTTTGAGTATTTAAGAGAGACGGTTGTGTTCTTGAGTTTCTGATAAACAAATGTTGGTAGGCTCCAGGATGGCTACAGGACTTGTAAAACATTAGTAGCTCAAAAATCAGAAAAATGAAAATTGACAAGGAAAGAACTTTTCTCAGACCATTCAATATGGCTTTGTTTTTATTATCTTCTAGATTGAATAAAACAAAGATGCTACTTGAACAAAAGGCTACTGTAAGAGCCAACAGCATCAAATCTTTAATGTAAATGAATTAAAAACCTTTTATTTCCTAGACCACCACCAAACCTTTTACTATAAAAAGGGAAGATTAGCCGTGACAGTTGGGATAATTGAGGCAAAAAACATCCAAATTAAAAAATTCAACCTACTTCATGCATTTTAAAGGAGCAGAAAATGCACAAGCCAAAATACATGTTGGTAGATCAACTTCAGATAGAACTTATTTTATCTTTTACCTGGATAGCTCCAACCATGAAAAGGATCGGTATTGCCATATTTTTAATGATTTAACACTAAGTTAAAAGTCAGATCCCATGTTATGTATTTTATATAAGCAAACATTGTCTTCATAAAATAAGTCTTTTCGGTACTTTGCAAAAAAAAAAAAAAAAAAAAAAAAACCAATATGGAAAATTAAAACCCACAGNNTGGAAGATTAATACCTACAGATCAACATATGAGAAAAATCAAGACATTAAGGCCAAGAAATAAAATCATCAGCTTCACCAAGGACAAGTGTGAACAAGTGGTTATACTTGCCATGAATGCTGTTCATACTTCTCCTCATTAGGCTGAAGGTATTTTGAGGTAAAGAATTTGTTCAATGATCTTTACTCTAAACTATTTCACTGTTGAGATAAAATCAGAAATTTGCCCCTTCCTCCCCCCTCCAAACAAATACCACACTTCTAAGTTGCTGAAAATTTATTTAGGTAAAATAGCAGTTTCAAATAGTAAAATAAACCTATTTAACTGCCCCCCCCAAAACAAACAAACAAACAAACAACAACAAACCAAAACAAAAAAAACCAAAGTGATAAAATTGGCTCAGTTCGGAAGCTAAGCTAGAAGTGTCTTTCCATCACTTGGCTAGGTGATACACACCTTTAAACACATCAACATATTCCTCTCTTTTAGCTTACATCTTGACTGAAATGTGTGGCTGGCCAATGTACTTTAAGATTTAAAAATATTCGCTCATATTTCAAACGTATTCTTCTCCCCTTTAAAAAACAAAACCAAAAACCAAATCCTTCAAGAGAATGGGAAACTTGTGAGCAAGAGTGTTACTCCTATAGGTAGGAAAAAGTAACTGTGGTGAGATCTGGAATTTTCCAGTAACTCAGTCTCACTATGGCACTATTCAGACAGCCAAAAAAACCAGAGTTTCATATTAACAATTATGTGATAAAACTAACCGATGTAATTAGTATCTTTAGACCTATATTTAAGAAAGGCCTCTCATTCCACCCACCCGCTCCCCCCCGAAAGGATTTAAGCAAGTTACCCTGATTCATTTAAAAGTACGGCTGCATGTTTTCTTTTGGTAAAGAGAAGCAGAAAATTAGAAGTTTACACCCAATCTTAAATTCCAGTCAACAGAACAAGAAAATAGCCACGTGTCATTCAACTCACATGGATCCTAACCTAGAAATCTACAAACAACTCATTTCTGTAAAACTCCTCTATCCTTTTCCATTTGATGATAGAACATTCAGCAGGGTTTACATGCATCAAAAAGCACAACACACTTTAAACATTTTTGAAGGCAGTCAGAAGCTGACATAACTGCCTATAAAAAACTATTTCAACTAAGCCCAAATTGCACTAAACAAACAGCTATAAAATTGGTAATAAAAATTCATTCAGTTTAAAAAAAGCTAAGTAGGTATGATAAACACCTCATTAAAAATAAACATTAAAATTATTTTGAAAACTATAATGAGATAATAAATATATATATTTGTGACAATATACTTTAAAAAGCATTTCCCATTTTATTGCTTTTACTTCTGAGTTGGAAGCCAACCATCTACATGAAGAATCAGCTACAAAGGAACTTTCATGTTAATAGCAATCTGCCAAATATCATAAATCCTAAATATATCAATTCTGTATCTACAATATTATATCATCACACTACTGTATCATAAAAATTGTCAGTTGAATGCGTTAAAGAAATTATCCTGAGCACAGGCTAACATATTACATCCACAGAGCTACCTAAAGCTCTGATTCAGACCATCTAAATTCAATCTGGAAATGATTTCCTGCTGGAAATCGATATCTAACTTCTACCAACATGAGTTTCACTACTTCCAGAATCTCCAAACAGATGAATAAGACACTTTTGCATATATTCATCCATCAAGACCTGCCATCCTTAAAACAAAACAAAAATCACCAAAGTGACACATGAAAACCCTGGCTTTCTCTTTTAAAATACCTTTGTGTAGACAGAGGTGTTGTAATTTCCTAGCTCTAATATGGAAGATTACCCACATATTAAAAGAAAAACCCTTTCAAAATCTGAATCTGCCAAGATTTCTAAATGCAGTAATACAGCAGCACTTTTATAACTAGGCTTTTAAGTGCTAGGGAGGAGAAAAGAGGATATGTATTTTGTATTTCTTCTGCAATGAGAGAACAGTTACCACGAAGTGGAAACTAAAGTGTGTTTCAGTTATTTAAAACTAAGGTTGCAAATGAATACAGTTCTGTGCCCCCTCCTCCCAAATTGTTAGGCTGACAGATTTTGCAGTTCAATATATGACATTCACAGAGAAATAAACATACATCCTGGCAGATGATATACATACAGATACATACACGCACTGGAAGTGCATCTGTTTTTCCGTTTGGTCCCCCCCTACACACATACAGAAACCCCAAGATAACATTTGTAAGGTAGTCAACTATTAACGTTGCCTTATAAGCTGTATGTTAAAATAAGGTAACTTAAAGCTTCTATTTTCAGAGTATTTCCACTCAGTGTTGCAAGCTAATTAAAAAAGCTCAAATTCCTGCTACATTCCATCTCTTAAACATGTGATCTGGTAGACGAGCACATATGAATAAAAATCTTGGAAGTTATACACAGTAAGTAATAAATCAGTGAACACAATTTCTACATAAAATTAGGCTTCTACTTTAAAATATTAACTTGGAATGCTATAAATGCCGTGTGTTACTTTGCATATACTGTGAATTATTAAATGCTGGATTTGAAAAATTTGTTTTCCAACGAAGGAAGAAATGCTTTACGTCTGGAAAAAAAACAAACAAACAAACCACAGTTGTTAAAGTGTACGTCAAAGAATAAGAATTACTCACCAGTCTCCAGGGAAATTCATTCTTTATCAAAAGCTCGACACACAAACAACAAAATACACACCAAGACGTGAGGTACAGCCCTTTCCTATCTGAAGCAGCTCCCCAATGAGTACTGCACAACCCTGACCCAGAGAAAAAGCAACTTAGCTGTCAGGATTGCTAGCCTCCAGAGAAAGCTGATACTGGAGTGATGTCACATACTTCTGAAATGTTGCTGCAGCTCCAAATTATCAACTCCCATCTACCAATAAAATCTCTGCTTCTAAATGATGGAAGACATCATATTTAACAACAGATATAAATTCCACCAGGAGCTAATAGTAAAGATTTTTAAGAGCATGTCTTGGGTTAGACAAAATGTTACAGTCAGAAAAAGTGAAAGAGAGCAATGTTGGCAACATTATGTAAAGGTTCTTCTAATCTACCTTCAACCTGAGAAGCCTTCGCTTGTTGTAGTGATATTCATAAAACAGGAATGACACCTCATGAGCTGGAAGAGGAGGAGGAAAGACTAGTACAGGGACAATGTATACCACAGCACAGGACATCTCTCTGCACAGCTCCAGCTAAGTTCTCGACTCTGCTCAGTAGCCCTCGGCAGGGCCACCTTCCTCATTTTCTTGACCTCCTCCTTCCCCAGCCCTTGCCCCTCTGTCCCTCCCTCTTATGCTGCGTGCCGAGCCACGGTCACACAGTCAAACGGAGTACCTGGGAGCCCCCAGGATCCTCAGAAAGCACTTACCTAATGCCACTGGGAAACAAAAGGCTGGGAAACCAGATGAAAAGATCATCAGAAAGTAATCCTCCTATGCTAACGTCAGGAACTTCAATACTGAAATGGATGCTTCCAAACTACTCATGCAGGCTGTAAAGCTATAATACACCATGAGGAACGTCACAGATAGAAAAACAACAGCCAAAACAGAGGTACTGAAGAAAATTTCTACAGAGCAAAGAAAAATATGGACTAACAATCTACTACAAAAAATATAAATAAAAAAGGAGATGAATGACATGAATAAATATGTGGTACGTAAAATGTACTTTCACAAAAGTTTTGTAAAAAAAACAAAAAACAAAAAAAAAAACACTAGAGTTTCAGCTGTATGGACAGCTAGGGTCTTCTACAAACCCCCAGATTTACAGTAGGATATGNCTCCATATAGAGTGCTCCATATGGAGCACCTCAGCTCCATATGGACAGAGATCTTTCATACTAAAATCATAAGTACCAAAGATTATCTTTCTGAATAGCTTCAAATTAATGTCACACATTTTTAAATATGGCAGCCCACAGATTTTAAGCAGCCCTGAAATAGGAATATCTAATTTAGGTTTGGTTAGGAATCAAGGGGGAATCATTAGGGGCATTACATTGGTAAGTACTGCCTTCAGTCAGCTACGCTGAGGGCAGCGCAGGCCTCTCAGTACAGAAGAGGCCTGAAATTATTTGACATTATGATTAGTAAAATTACCTGCGACATATGAAGACACGAACCTCCCAGAAAAAAAGATTCCAAATTCAGCAGGATAAATCACTAATTTAAAAACAAAACAAGAAACAATGCAACATGAGTAAGATGAGAAATTCTAAGGAAAGGACAGAAGAACAAACCAAAAAGAAAATGCAGGCCTCTGAAATGAAGTTGCAGCTTGATCTAGACACTAGACAACACTCCGTGGACAGAAATGATAAAAAAAAAAAGAAAAAAAGAAAAAACTGGTATGCAGACAGAAAGGGGTTCAAAGAAGAGCTAGCCAAGATGGAGTCCAAGACCTGAGTAATATTCCATCCCATTTTTCTGTGTGAACAGCGTCAATCCCAGGAGCTGGGAGGCAGCGTGAACTAAGGGAATAATGCATGCAAACAGACTGCCACTGAGGCAGGGGTGAAACTGGTTCAGGAGAGGAAGCCAAGTGCAAAAACAGGAACCAGCTGATGCACACAAGACTGCTGCCAGAATGCAATCCTGCTCAGGGGACTAACTTAAAATTAGCATTTTCATTAGTAATTAAAAAAGGCAGATGAACTCTGCTGGTGACATAAAGCCAGGGGGCATCACCAGACGTATGAGTGATATTTGATAAAATATGAGAAATAGATGAGTTTCATGTGAAAAGAAATGAATAACCAAGAGGAAGAAGCAATGAGAAGGGAACAAAACTCAGGAGCGCAAATGTAACATCACACCCTGAACTGACAAAGTATCTGTTACAAAATAGACACGAGGAGACGAGTACTGAGAACAGCATCCAGTATGTTTGCAGTTGTTTCTAACCAGAGATCTCTATACCCTTGTGTCCTATGTCTACTTCTGCGGTAAAACATGCAGAAGTCTGCACTTCCACTGACTTTTTTTTTTTTTTTGCCTCTTTTCTAATTGATCCACAACCTGAGAAAGGTTGAATGACAGCAAAATCAGAATATGGCTAAGCAATGCATCTATGCCAATTAATTCCATCTATTACTTTAACCTGGAACAAAAATGAAAGTTTACCAGTATGAGGATGCACTCTAGAGAGAACATTGAAGGAATATGCCTCAGCTGACCTAGTACTATTAGGTGGGACAGGATTATGCTAATATAAAGGGGATTCACAGTCATACAGATAAACACTAGAAAAGGTAAATAATGCTTGGAGCTAGAATAAATAGATACAACTTGTCCAAGAAATATATTTGAATTTTTTTTTTTAATTAAGTTAGTCTTATTAATGAGATCATACAACTTTTCTGTGCCACAAAGAGGTTAGCTTCAAAATCCGCAAGTGCTCATCTTTAAGGCAAGTGACCTGTTTTGAAACAATTTCCCCTATCTGTCACACTTCGAATGGCAAAATTCAGTAGCTCAAAACCTGAGCTGAAGTGTTTCCAGAAAGGTACAGAATATGAGATTTGAAGCAAAAAAATAACATTCCAGAAGTTCATTGGAAAATTTAAGAGTTTCACTATCAGTCGCATGTTAATTGGTAAATACTACAGAGACTATGCTTCCCTCTCTCACTTGCTAGTACATTTCACGTACAAAATTGATCCTCTGCTCAAAATTAAGCTGGCAATCTTTTCCTCCTTTTTTGTTACAATATGACAAGCTTTATAGAAACAATCAATCCCGTGGTGTTTCAAAGGCATTTGTGCCTCTCTTTAAGTTCTGTGCTATTTCCAGAAAAATCTAAGCCCTGATTTCAGAGTAAGATTTGGTAAAGTATTAGCACATGATGTTTGGAGAAACAGACAAGCAGGACCAAGGCAGCTGAAAGAGAGAACTACCTGGTTAGTTCCTACTAAGAAATAGTATCTTACTATCAGGCAAGGGCTTAATTTTGAATGAGAGAAAAACCTGGTATTGAATTACATCAGCTTTCTGCTATTTTCCAGTTTTCTGTTCCAGTAAAACAAATAAACAAACAAACAAAACTTCATAGCAGAAAAAAAAAAAAAAAAACCCCAAACTTTCCACTCCTGAACAGCCTGCAAACTGAGACAGCATCCAATGTTGAATCATTTTAAATTTTAAACAAGTATTTTAATATCATAAAAATGTAGGATCCTAAGAATCCAAATCAGAGGAGGGCAACTAGCCACAATTTGCCACTGTTGAACATGCTACTCTAGAGAGTTATGGACTGTTCCAGTAAACCTACCTTGATATACTCAAGTAAAGAGAAAAATTATTTTATTCTCCACTCAGGCCAATATAAAGACAAAATAACATAACTGGGTCAAAGAAGCAGGGAAAAAATAAAGTTGCTCTGGGCACATACGTATAGACGCCTCATGGCAACCTTACCTGTATTTTCCACAGGATTTAGCGCTGTACGCTCACATTATTATGAAAGTCTTTAGACATCTGGTTTAAGGAACATGCTTCTGATGAATGTAATGGGCTATCCTGAGACTGTCCATAAGACAAGTGCTAGGTCATATAAAAGCCTTAAGTCAAAACAATATTCCATATAAGTAAGACATACAAAAATGCCAGTTGGACAAGACCCCTGGAGGTCATCAAGTTTGAGCTCGTGCTCAGAGCTAAATTCAAATCAGATCAGGTTGCACAAGGCCACGTCCAGTTGAGTTTCAAAAAGCTTCAAGAATGATGATTCCACAGCCTCTGTGCTCCACAGCTTTGTGATTTATTTTAACCGTTCAGAATGTACTTCATTGCAATTTATGACCACTGCCTCTTGCCCTTTCTTCGTGCACTTCTGAGGAGAATCTGTCTCTTTCATAAAGCCCCTTTAGGTAGTGAAGGACTGCAATTACGTCCCTGCTTCGGCCTTCTCTTCTGTAGGCTAAACAAGCCTTCAGCTTCTTCCTGTGCATCATATGCTCTGGCTCCATAACCAGGGGCCTACTGCTCCTGTGCTGGCCTCGCTCATGCTCATCTCCCTCTCTGATACTTATGGGACCAAAACTGGACACTGCATTCCAGAGACAGCCTCAAAAGTGATGACCTGACAATAATCACCGCTCTGGCGAATGCAGCTCAACATATGCTTAGCCTTCATCACCGCAATGGCGTAACACTGACTCACAGCTTGCTGTCCACAAGGACCCCCAGGCCATTTTCTGGGATGCTGCTCCCCACCCCTGCGCACGTGCCTTCGCTGAACTTCAGCACGTTCCCAACTGCTCACTTCCTCCGGTTTGCTGAGGTCTCTCTCAGTGGCTGCACTGTCCTCCAACACACTGATCCCTCCTCCCAAGGCTGGCGCAATCCAGGAACTCACTGAGGGTGCACAGTTTCAGTCCTGGTATCAGCCCCAAGGAGCAACTCGTGTAGTCAGCCACCCGTTTAAAACTCCAAACCATTATTTGCTACTCCTTAAGCCCAGCGGTACAATCAGTTTTTCAACTACCTCATACTCCAATCATCTAATTCATACTCCCTCGTTTGGCTACGAGGATACCACATGAGACTACATCAAAAGGTAAGGGACATTCACTGGTTTCCCCTCAGTTGAAGAGAAGGCATCATAAGAAGGCAGTCAGGTTGGCCAAGCATGACTTTTCCTTGACAAATCCATGCTAGTTGCTTCTCTTTACCTTCACAAGCCTAGAAATAGTTTCTATAAGAATTTGCTCCATAATATTCCTAGGGACAGAGATGAACTTGACCAGCCTTTAGTTCCCTGGATTCTCTTCCTTACGTTTCTTTTGAAAACAACTATAACATTTGCCTTTTTCTAGTCAACAGGTTTATCCACAAAAACCCAAGACCTTTCATAGGTGATAAAAAAAAAAAAAGTCTCACAATGCCATCTGCCAGCTCACTGAGCACCCTCAGATGCACACCGTCTGGTTGCATGGACTTGCACGTGTAACTTGCCTAAGCAGCAATGAGGTATCCATTTCCTTGCACAGGAAAAAGTAAACCACAAGCTGCTCATCTGCACTAGATCACAAAACTCTTTCAAAAAGAAGGGATTGTAATGATACCCCCCTAAAATAAAACAGGGGAAGTCTCTCTACCTACTGAAGGAATTTCTTAAAGAAACAGAATATTAAAATTTCTGAGTAACACACAATGTAATCTGTTGTCTGGATACTAATGAAATGTAGACATTATGCATGAGAGTTACTAATTATTTTTAAATTACAGCTAAGCTCAGCTGAACAAGAGGCTCCACTCCAAATTGGTTATTCATAGCAACACGGACTATTTAAATCCTAGGCTTTAATAAAATGCAATACTTTTTTTTTTTTTTTCCATTACATATGCATAAAGTAAGCAGAAAAATATTGCTTAGATTACAGGATTCACAGAGTAAAAGGCTGCTGAACTGTTTTTGTCTGGTCAGTTGGTTTTTAAAGGTTCTGGTCAGTTGGTTTTTAATGGTTATGTTCCTAAAATAAGAATTCTTAACTGTTTCAAACACAATTCAGAAAATAATCCATAACAAAATGCAACATTAAAAAAAAAAAAAAAGGAGCTTATCTTTGTCAAAATTAAAAAGAAGAGTTAGAACAACAAATAGCCCCATGGAAAAGATATCAGTGGTCCTGGCTGCAACCAAACCCAGCTAGTGGGTGTGCTCCACGACCTGCTGGCTGGCTTCTGCTACTTCTGTTATATCCTCTAAACTGCTGTAAATCTATCATTGAAAGCACTGATGTGTTGCTCTAGCATTTTAACCCTGTCCTACTTGGTTTACTTAAGTTCTAAACACCATGAACAACAAAATTAATGAATTTTGAAGTAGGAATTTTGACTGTTGGCAGAACAGACAGAACAAGTTTTTCCAAAGGCAAAGCCTAACCTGGGCTTGCAATGGGAATGGCAAATTCTGCCCTAAACATCAAACAGGTTACAGATACGCAATAGGACCTGCATGCAGCATGAACGTGACTAGTTCAGCAATTTTAGCAGGGAAGGCAAGGCCCCAAAAGCCTGTGGGACACTTTTTCCTCAAATACAGGGACATATAAACACTGCCAGAGAACCTTAAAAAAAGTGGCTGGGAATAAACAGAGCCAGCATTTAAACAGTTGCCAGTCTTTCTGGAGCAAGATGTTTATAGTACCCTAAAAGTATACAGCCTTCGATTCTACACAATTTAAAAAAAAAAAAAAGGCAACAAAAATAAAATTGTTTCCTCCTTTCCAGCACTTTTAGAGAAAGGCAAAAGTATTTTTAGGTTTACTTCTGGAAGACCAGGATTAGAGTAGATGCAACAGCCACGTGTACATTAATTAAAAACAAAACTAAACAGAAAAACCCTACATTGCTCAGCTGTAGCACCTTCTATTAAATAAAGCAAACCACATGCAAATCCATGCAATGTAGTTACTTACACTAGGTACAGCTATAACAAAGTTTCAGAGAAGAATTTTAGGACTTTGCTAAAGATTACACCAGCCACAACCTACTCTTCATGCCAATAACACAGGAAGATAATTTCTTCCTTTCCTTTTCTAAAGCCTGATTCATGATGTTTAATCCAGCCCAAATGTGGAAAGCAACTATCTGAAAAAACAATATTAAAATAAAAAAGCAATCAAGAATCCTGTTTATCTAGGACTTTTTTTCCACTGTAAAACAGATTTTCAAGCATATGCCAGATGTGAAAAGCCCACAATCTCCCACAGGTCAGCACTAAGGCCTGAATCTTATTCCATTCCCTGAAGCTTGTGAGAATCTTCTGCTCCCCCCAGTGGCAAAAAAAAAAAAAAAAAGAAAAAAAAAAAGAGCAGGATGCAGCCATTAAAGAAGCTTCACTTGTTCATACAGTGCTGCTCTTGAAGGTTCTTCAAACCCCAAGGTTCTGGTACTTAAAAGAAAAAAGATTTTAAGATTTTGATCTACAAAGAGTAAGCAGAAGAGTCTGAATTAACATTTATCTTGAACACTTATTTATGCAAGAAACAAAAAGATTTAGGAACTGATAAATACAAAGTAGTTAATAATGAAAGCAGATTTTAAATTGATACAAAGGTAAACTTGACAAGAGTTTTCTCAGGTTATGATAAAGAAAAAACACCATCTTTAGGAAAAAACACTTGATACAAATCTTAGCACCAATCTTCAGTTAAACAAAATCACGACTAGACACAAGAAGCTGCTGCCACACAGATAACACCTGCCTACCCTCATCAGCATGCCGATGTCATAAGCTTCCGAAGGTTTTTTTTGTTTGTTTTTAAATGCAAGTATAGTAAGAATACTATTTTCTGAAACAAATGAAAAATTTAAAGAGGAATCCTGACATTTCATCTAACTTTGAGGCTATATGTTATATACAGTAAACATTTATGCAAGTAGCAGTTTTCTATACTCAAAAGTTTGACTGTAAAATTACATCATTTCAAACACTTTTTGTTTATAACAATGGCATCTAGTATGTAGTTTAGCCCCATCTAACAACTTCCACAAATTTTTACAACACTTATGAAAAATGAGTTTTGATTGAAGAGTCTTCAAAATCTGAATTCAATGTGATGAAGCTAAATGTCACTGAAAAGCATGACTGTTGTGATGTGTGTGGCAACTATCACCACAAAATTCATCAATGTAACACAGGAACGCAACATCAGTATCCCATAACATTAACACTGCACCATTCCAAATTTTCTCGCAGACATACTGAAGTATGAAGGCTTGATGCACAGTGTTTGCTTAGCCTCTCTGGCTAAGAGTTTCCATAAGAGCCTTCTGTTGAGGTACATCAAATAACGTAGTGTTAGGTCAGTCATTTTCATATGTTGAAAATATCAAATACTCAGTATCCAAGACTGAGAAGACATTTTTTTTCCAGTAATTATATGAAGATACACATTCAGAATACATTCTGGTGATACACATAATTAGCTACACAAATGAATACTGCCGGACAGAAAATCTCATTTTAGTATTTTGACAGAAATAGAATTATTGGTAATCATCTGTATAGTTATAAGGGATTTGGCATGCTCTGAAAGACTACCTAGTTAAGTTATAAGCCTCTTTATTCTGTGCAGTTGGGTTCTGTTTCTAACACAGATGACATGCTAGAGTTATTTGTCAGTAACTTTAAATCATGACAGCTGAAAATTATAATTTCTGCCTCCAGAGTAAGGACTTTGATGCAAATAGAATCAACAAAGGTCAGCAGAGAAATCTATTTTCTTCAACTAATTTACTTTTCTAGAGCAAGCATAATTTGCTTTTCAAGAGCAGCAGGATCTTACTGATAACTATTACTTGTTATTACAATTCTTCAATTAAACTATGTTCATTCCACAAGAGAAAGCTGTAGAAAACTGGAAGTATATTCACCAGTCACAATGTCCAGATTTTTAGCAGTAAGAATGCTGTTGATACGTGCAAGAGTTCCCCAAGCTATTTAAAAAAAAAAAAAAAAAAGGTGTACAGTATTTGCAGATAGACTGAAATACTTTCTCTCTGAAAAAAAGGGTCAATCTTCTAAATTGCAAGCTTTTCCTCAATGCTACAGAGATATCAAAGCTTTGCAGAGAACCAGCTGGAAACGTTTTAAATCTATTAAGAATATTTTTCTCCTAATGTCTTTCAGGGAAAGGGCTCTACCATTTTCATTCAACCTTTTAAATAAAACTATGGGGATAAGATGAAAAAATCAGGCTGGAAAGCCAAAGTGCTTTCTAGACCAGAAAGTCTAGATTCTAAGTGTTACAGAAACTACGAGATGGTGAATAATGTTAAGTACTGGCTAGAGTTTACATATATAGATACACATACACACCCCTATGCACTCACATTGCAGTGACTCCTCCATTTCTTAGCTTCCATTTCCTTGATCGCCGTGTTGCTACTTTCATAATGTTCTCAGACTTTTTCCCAGCTTTACAAAGGCACAGAAGTTTTCAGAATTTTTTAGGTGAAAATGAGGAAGGGGAGTGTAGTCAGAATATCTCAACATCGACACAGCTGTCAGAAGATAACACATTGCTACTTTAATAGCTCTGACACTGTACCAGAAAAATGAAGAAATTAAATAACTCTAATGTTGAAGTCCCACAGATCAATATATCTAATAGCTCGGTTAAAAAACAAACAAACAACAACCACCACCAAAAAAACCCTGAACTGTGCTTACGTGATTTCAACACTAAGAAATGTTAATGAAATTAAAAATCCTATCCAATGGACCAAATTATCAATCTGAATATATTCTGCAAATGAGAAATCGGTACAGAACAGAATGAGAAGGATACCTTCTAAGTCACCATCCCTGGAGGTATTCAAAAGACATTTAGATGTAGAGCTTAGCGATATGGTTTAGTGGAGGACTTGGTAGTGTTAGGTCATAGGTTGGACTAGGTGATCTTGGAGGTCTCTTCCAACCTAAATGATTCTGTGATTCTTAGAGATCAGGATCTCAAGTTGATGAAGCAAGAACCTTAAAGATAACATCATGCTACAGTGAGCACCATGTGAAGATACAAGAACCAGCTGCAAGTGATCTGGAATTTCTAGATGGTCTAATGCACAGTGAGTAGCTGAAGTCTCAAAAACAGTGCAGTGTTAAGTTTCTCTGGGGGTATTTGGTTTTTCTTCCCATTGGGCCAGGTGCAGCTTTGCACTGACATGCATTTCAGTACCTGAGATATTTCACTGACAGTCGCTCAGGGATCACATCAGGCTAATTACATCAGGGATATGCCCTTCGGCTTTATTTTCTGCTTCACTGGACTTTCTATGCGACCTTGGTTAAGTTACCAATTCCCGTTTGTAATACCATGATACAGAATACTCCCCATCATTAAAGCAACTAAATGCAACAGGAACTGTGAGATACTAATGCTGTAATGGAAAGCTGTGGGGAATAAACATCAACCTATTCTGATTGTTAAAGCCATTAGAAACTAAATTCAGCCTAAATCTATCAAGTACTCGTTTAAAAATCAAACTTGCTGGGCCTAAAAAACAGTCAAGAAAGGTCTCAACTGTTCAGTGCTGGAGTACTCCAAAGGGTTCAGGTAGCATTCAGTAGCTGGTTTTGCTTTTCCTCTTGATCAATGACCAGCTCACAGATGTTTCTTTAAGATGCATTTTAGGATATAGTTTTAGTGATCTGGCAAAATTCCATCACTCAATTACTTTTCTGTGATTCACACTGCCTTCTCTTTCCTTCATCCTCTGGGCAAATCCTGCCTAACGCTGGCAGGGCTGTCACGTACTGAGCAGCAGCCAGACTTGGCCAGAAAGGTAACAGAAGCTACCTCCACAGGGAATGTATCATGGCTGTAACCATACGGCACGTTGAGGTACTTTCAAAGGCAGCCCTAACAGACTTATTTTGACAGTCTCAACATGAGGGCTACTAAAAGATGTGCGTCTTTTCTTTGGTCATACGGAAAACAAATGTAGTGGGCAATGTGGGATGAAACAGCCTTACAGAAAATGCCACTGTTTAAGTTGTGCCTTTCCTGTTACTTCTACAATGTGACAACCTTAATGTCTCAGACTAGTTTTTCTAGTTGAAAAAGGAAAAAAAAAAAAAAAAAAAAAGGTTCATACTGTTTCTCAAAAAAACGAAAAATAAAGAAAAAAATCTACTCTAGATTTCCCAGTTAAGATGCAATGCTTTATTTTAATGACAATTCCGGAAACCTTTTCATATTCATTTTAATGACAATTCTGGAAACCTTTTCCGATTCCTTGATTCTCAGAACACTTTTTCCCCTCAAAATGCTTCATCACATACTGAATATATCTTCACATATCACAGCTTGTCAGAAAGTATTGGCAGGATTTAAAACAGTGCCATACAGGCATTTTATTTCTTTGTTTTTAACTTAATCATGGGTCTCATTTAATTTGGCCAAGAAAAGAGACCTCTAAAGACGCCATAGCAAATAGTGTGCTATTCAAACTAAGCTTGAGGGTCATTCCACCAGCTACTTAGTTTTGTCACCAAATACCATGTTTTCACTGATCAAAAAGTCTTCATTCAACTGCCCATATGTTAACTTTCATTCAAATGAGGGATTCTCTGCCAGTGTGGTTATGTTACGATGCCTATGTAATTTCCTGGAAAAAAATCTGCACACTTACATATAAATGCACAAGATGCAAAGGGAGCATCTGAAATATAAATACAAAAGAATAGATTGGTCAATAAACTTGAAATGTTGAAATACTAATTAAATTAATCATTTCCATATAAATAGGAGAGTACAGGACATGGAAACCTTTCTGGACTAAGGCTTTTGGATAAGAATGTATCACAAAAAATATAAATTACTTTCAAGCCCCCTTCAAATAGCCTGAAGTACACCAAAATCAACTCTCCCTTCCTCTTCTTTGATTATAGTGGTTTGGAAGAACAAATTTGTGATTGGCTTAGAAACAAGTAAATTACTATATGGCATGTGCTTTCATTAAATTCAGATCGGTTTCAAGAACACCCAACACAATTCTAGTTTTCTTAAAGCCACTGAGATATTTAAACACTAAGCCACTGTCTCCCTACCACAGTAGGGAAGTGTGCATTAGACTGAATATCAAAAATATCTCAAATGTTGATGTTCTCTGGAGCATAAACTAGTATTCCAGATTCTCTTAAAAATATAGGTGCATGTATATACATAAGGCAAAAGATGTTTCCATTACTTTTGTTGCACTGTACTGAAGACACATGGAAACAATTAAAATTCACGTACTACTTATTTTTTGGCTGATGTATGAGGAACTTCTGACCTACAAAATGGAATGTTTTACTCTTGGTGTTCTTTCAGAAAATGTAAAGCTCCCTTTACAAAATAATTTTCTAATTTTTCATTGACGGAAATTCTCACCAAATACCTATTCATTACTGAATTGCAATGATCTAGTATATTCATGGATAAAATCTGCCAAAATTCACAGGACTGTATCTAATACCCACTTTAAATCTGAATGTACTGAAAAGGTAGAGACAATTCTCAGCTCATTCAGCCAAGAGTTAGACAATTCCTTTCTTGTACTCTCCTGGTACAAGCCAGCCAAAGATCAAAAAAAAAAAAATTAAATGAAAAGAATAAGCAACTTTTGGGGACATGAAACATTTCAGATTTGCATTTTAATAAAACTTTTTCTCAACTACATACATATTGGAAGAACTAATAATGCTTTTGTTATATATCCATAAAAATCTCAGACTCAATGTGGACATTATAGCCAATTAATTTAAATGGCGTGCAGTTTCTTCTTCCATTTTGAAAAGTAAATTTCAATCATGCTTGTGAAACGGCTCCACTCCTTCCTCCATTCTATAAGAAAAACTAAAAAATGGCATTCTCCTCTTGAAAGTATCAGATTGTAGCATACTGTCTAAAATGGGTCAAGACTTGGTGCAGAATGCTGACAAGGATTTTAGACACAACCTTCAGTCTAAAATTGTCACAGCTCTCCATCTGGCACATGAACTGACTACGCGCAAGTGTCAGCTGTAGTAAAATCTTTCATTTAGAAGACAACCTGAATGGCAAAAGACTGAGCCTTCACTGTCCAGAAGATTTTAATCATTCAAAAAATAGCTGGTAGGCAGCTTGACTGCAAGAGATCCCCCTTCACCCCATGTCCCTAATTTCCACATCCTTTATTAATGTTTTTCCTTAGTTGTGTACCAACATTGATACTCAAAAAATTAAAGTGGTACAAAATTTATTTAAACATTATCTCAGCAGTGGTACTGCCTCTAAATGCTGCAAAATGACTGAACTCTCTAGTACATTCTTAAGGCTATACGGCTCTCCTAATGAAAAAGCACCAAACAAATCAGTACCTTTCTGTTCACATAGAAAACTGAATCTTTTTTTTAATCCTCTGGAAAAAAAAGAAAAAAAAACTGAACAAGGTGAATTATATGCCCTACATTGCCAGTCACATGAATGAACACCTTGAAGATACTTCCAGAAACCTACAGTTTCTGAAAATCTGAAGGGCAGGTCTACACAGCAGAGTCACAAGAACTTAAACCTTGTACTCCAGTATTTTCCTGCAAGTTAAAATATATTGAACCACAATGAAATAAAAAAATCCTACTGATGACTGGCATGTGTAAAACAACTGATTCACAACATTCTTTGAAATTGAATAAAACTGACTAGCATTTTGCATTTTAGTTTTCAATTCAGAATTTAGTTGCATTCTAAACACATACAACCAGCAGCCCTTATACTCATTCACCCTCTCTCTCAGCACATTGTATTTATATATATATATATGTGCATGTACACACACACACTACATATAAACACATACACACACATACAAGCACGCACAAAGAAATTAACAAAACCAGCACAGTAAAATTACAGCAAAGCAAAAAGCGATATACAGACATTAGGTTCTCCGAGATCTCAAATTCACCTATTTTTGCACAAATACCATTAGGTAAGATCATGAACACAAGACATATTTTTCTGCATCCTACCCATAACCAAGAGTGGACTTGTGTGCCACATAAAATGGGTACAGATGAGAGTAGTACTGCAGTGTAGACAGTATCTTGCCTATAAAAACTTCAGTTAACCTTTATAACTATAGGAATTCCTCTTTTAGGAAAACCGACCAGAGTCAGCATTTACTTCAAAGGAAAGGATAAACATTGTTTTGAAGAGTAAAACAGACAAGATAAAGGTTATAAAGATAACTTGAGATGTTCAACACTTGCAAATTTCTGCTTTCCTCGAGACTAATGCCGTTCCCTTACCATCTATAAAATACAACTTTTTATAGTTCAACATTAGCTGTTATTTCAAAGGGATGGCTCAGGAGAATCACGCCAAGTTCAAACTCCTTCAGTGATCCAAAGCAGAAGTCCCCCAACTTGCCATGCTGGCCCTGATAAATGAACACTGCCAGAGCTGCTGAATGCCACTTTCTTTGCATGTGCTTACCCTTCACGCCTCTCCTCCTCTCACACTGCCATGCCCATTGCCTGCTCTGCAGTCACTAGCGCAAGTCTTCAGCTTTCTCATCTCTTCTTTCCCTTCCTACAAGATCATAAGTTTTCTAGGTGGGTTGTTCATCTGGAAACTCCCCTATGGCAGATCCGTACAGCTCCTTCCCATTTTCCAGACCTCTAAGACTCGCACCTAGTGGTACCTGAAGGGTACCGACACTATGAAATTGCGTATTCTAGTTACAGGAGCAAAAACTTAAACTTAGTATTAGAAATACATTACATGCTTTGAAAATAAGTCAGCACAGTAATATACGTTGCATAATACAGGTTCACAGTTAGCCCTTACTGTCCCTCTTCTATCATTTGTCAAACAGCTGCACCCTGGCATCCAGTTTTGGCAGCCAAAGTACAGGTTTCCTGCTGGGTTCTGACAACCCTTTGCCACAGCAAGGCCTCAATTAAATGCATTATCCTCAGGCTTTAACAAAAAAATCTTAACTCTTCTGTCCATTTAGACCATTTCCCTGAGAACACTGTATCAGAAGGTTCAAGCAAACTGGCCTGCCACAACTCCAGATTCACACACACCAACCTCAGGCCTGCCTCCCTTCCAGTCACGAGTATCAGGATGGCAACGAAGCTCACGGGTTTAGTGATCTTCCTCCTGTGAATCCAGCCAGTCTGAACCCTAACAGGCACGATGCTTAGCTGCGAGCTCTTCTGTGAGGCTTAGGGAGCCTACTGACAGGCAGCTTTTCCCATTGTACTTCAACTCTTCTATCCAGAGCTCTATTTTAGGTCTGTATGCACCTCCACCATGTGATAAAGCGTATCTTCTTGTAAAAACAAGCAACCCCCCAACCCCAAAATGTGTTTGTTTTTTAAATACTTAAGACCTCCAATCTCAATCCAGTGCAAAACTGCATTTGAGGCAGTAACATCACAACTGAAACCTCAGAACACACGTGAAGTTTAATTAAAAGGTTGATCTTAAATCATCTTTATTCACTGGGGGAAAAGTGCAATTAGGAACTGACTTGGGTGGGGCAGACATTTTGCAGATGCTCTTGGAAGAAGTAAGTTTTTAAATCAGTTGCAAGAACTAAGCTTTGACAATACTTTGAATTACAAATTCTACCTTTCTACAGTTAATTAAAACCTAATTGAATGTTGAGCTGTATCATACATACATCAGCTACTACAAAAGCTAAAAATTTGTTCAGAAATTCATTATGACTGAGATTTTGCACTTTGGTAGGTTATAACAGAACTAAGAGATGTTTTTCCGTTTCTTAGCTGATTAAAAAAAGGAAGTACATGCATATCTATCAGCAAAATTAACAGATGACGATAGTTAACTTATGCTGTTTAGCAATTTGTGTTGAAACTAAGTACTATATCTTTCCACATAGTCTTAAATACAATTCTTGTACAAGACTACTCAAACACCCTTTAAAATGTTAGATACACAAAATAACCTAGTTTTAAACCAATTTGCTAAGGACATAAAGAGCATGAAAAATGACTGAGAAGTGACAGTTCTTTAACAAGAACTGTTGTTATATTTGGAACAGTTAGCTAATTGGAAGTCAGAAGAAAAAAAGACATGCCCATTTTTTGGACTTCTGAGTTAAACAGCCTAGCATTCTTGTTAAAAAAGCAATTCTTTTTCACTAAAGAAATTAATACATATATGCCAGAATTATTTTACTGAAGTGAATAACAGCAGAGACATATCAAATAGATGCCATTATTAGAGAATAGAGACAAGTATGAAGCTGAGCTTTATCTGAGGTATCTAAAGGCATTAGAAAGGAAGAGATTAATATCAACTCACCGACACCACTGACGTTCTAACAGCAAGGCTGAGCTCACATCTCAAGTTTCCAGTTCCCAGAGAAATCATATGTGCACTGATAGAAAGACGACAAAAGGGCATGCTGTGCTCTCCTCTACTTCAATTGAATGACAGCTCTACTAACAGGGAACCGAGACACACACTGCAATATCTGAAAGAGTGGGTACTTGATATGAGCATGCTCGGTATCTCATTTAAAATGGCCTGATGCTTCAGCTCAGCGTGAGATGGCCTACTTCCAAATAATTTTAGAACTTTAAGTCAAATCTAAAATCATTAATCGGAATATACAAAACTCAGCCAATGAGCAGCATTGATTTTGCCCAATCCCCCCCCCCTTTTTTTTTTTTTAAATCTGAATCGATGCACAGATATTTATTTGCATTATTTCTCTGCAAGGCATCCTAAGGCTTAAATACTATCATCATGTACTTCAATGTAATTACATGATGCCACTGTAACAAACTGAAATCCTTTTCAGGATAGCATATGATCTGAACACTAAGCAGCACGACTCATAAATCAGACAAAGACAATAAATCTGCTAAATATTCTTCAAATCAATTTAAGAATTATCCTACCCAGTGATTTCCAGGCAGCTTTTTCGGGGGATAGGAGAAGCAAGAAGGGAGACTAGCCAATTGTCTAACAAGTGGTTTATGTTCAGAAGCAGATTATCTCCACTTTAGCTCTTTTTATGTATAAAGAAACCATCTAGTTTCCTAATGTAACTATTCATGTTGATATCAAAAGGCAGGTTTATACACACGTAAAAATTCTGTGCCAAGGAAAACAGATATTTAAAACCATCCCTTCAGAGATTAACATCTTTTAATTCACCCAAACACAGATATGAGTAGTATAGAGGTCTTTTATGTTTGTTCCTTTTTTTTTTTCCTCTCCTATCTCACAGGCCTCTTTCCATGTTTATTGTATATTCATTTTTTTAAAATGAATACACTACATCTTCCTCCTCTTGTGGGAAGACAAAAGCTATGCCCCAGGCAGTAGATACTTTATTTATTTTTTCCTTAAACGCTTTCTTGTTTATCATTCAAGCTCAAAGCAAAGCCAAGCAGGCTACTTTATCAATGCTAAAATTTTAAAAGCTGCCTTATGAACATAACACAGCCCTCCTTCTGGTGTCTACCACAGCTGGGCATAGAAATATTTAACCGAAACTGGAATAAATGCTACTACTTGGAAGGCAGGTATCAAATACTCTTTTAGTACAGCAGACAAAGACTAATAGAACAGTAGGCAGAGAAACAAGACATTATTCTTAAGCTTCACTAATGTCTAAAACTAACTTAAAAATTAGATTTTCATATCCGTGCAAAAAAGTGGTTGTATTTAGTATGATAATCTGCAGCTTCAGCCATAGTGTTCTGAAGTCTACGGCTCACACAGTGCACTCCTACGCTTTGAAAACCCTCTTGGCATGAAAACAAAATATTTATTAAGGTAATTAACTTGAAATTCATCCTTGCCCTTTGACTGTGAACTTGCACAAAATGAATGGAAGTACTTTTACTCCAGAAATTCCTTCCAGGCATCAACCCAGATATCAGGATGCACAATGGAGCTGTGCCACCATTAAACCCAATTTGCATGAACAAACTGAACCACCCCATTTCATATTCCAGAGATAATACTACACGACTATAAAAAAGATCAATCATAATCACGTAACAGTAACCGCATTCATTTGATTTTTATCACATAATACCTTGGTATTTCATTTTCTTATAACAATACACACAAAACCCAACCCTCGGTACAAGGTCTGTCCAGGATGCAAAACTCAGATGAACTCTACAGTCTAGTGCTAGGCTAGGAAAAGCCTGCACCATGATAAGCATTTCAGTATTTCCTTGCCAGCTACTGAACTCTTTAAAGAAAAAGGAAACAGGTATTCAGTTATATTCCATATTTTTATCTAAGCTTATCTTCCCATATCACTTAAACTTTCAATCATTTACTCTGTTCTTGTTCTCTGAACTTTCTCAGAGATTCAGAGTAGTGACATGTAACACAAAAAGAGATGTCATCAACTTAAGAGCTGCCTCTTGAATGAGAAATGCTTTCATCCAAGTAGGTTTGATTTATCTTCTTTCTAAAAAAACAAAATTGCCATTGAAGAAAGATTAACTCTACAAATCTCTATCTATCTAATAAATTAGTTTGTAATTGCCACATATGGATGATGAAGGGGGAAAAGCAGCAGCTAATAAAATCCGTTACAATTGAATCAAACACATCTCTTCTTTCAGGTATATTCCCATTTGCTCCCCAAAATCCCATTATGCTGAGCACTAATTACGAAAATTTTCTTTCAACTAGACAATTTCCAAGTTTAAAAAGTCTGTTCTGAAGTTAAATTTCTTTATGAATATAACCTCCTGTAAAAGACAAATTTTCATGAAAAAACCCTCTGCATTTCTTGGACATCTGCTCAACTTCTTTAGAGGATTTTAAGGAAGTTTCAGAACAGGTTTTTTTTTTTTTGATGCATCTTTATGGTATTCTCTTAATGACCTACTAAATGTAGCTACAATGACGAAATTCTAACAGCTACGAATAGCATGTAAAAGCAAAACACTTTTGGTTCCACAATTAATGCAAAATGCTACTTGCAAAACAGAAGTGTCTCACTGAATCTGAAACTGTTTCTTCGCAATGACATACATCTGAATTTCAAGATCTGCACATTTGATAAGAAAGTTTTACAGTAAATGGGTAGAAATTTGCAAATTTGATAAACATTTCTTGAAAGAAAAAAGGACATGAATACATAAGTAGGGAAATATATCCTGTACACAGGATTTACAGAAAATAATTATTCTGCTGATTTGTATTTCAACTTTCCCTTGACAAAGCTGGTATTATATTAAAATCAGAACTGGAAGCTGAAACATTTTGTTAAGTTTCTGCATTGATTTCCCAAACAAAGCCTTGTTATCACACAACACACTACGCCAGACTTCTCTATGTTGCTATAAAGACTGAATTCAATGAGCCCAAGAAAAGTACTACAGGCATAAGATTCGTTTCACTGCACTCGGCACACAATTAGAAGACATGATAAAAAGATTTAACGACTAAAGTGTTTTTAATATATTTCTCAAGAAATCAGGTGGTGAATACTTAAAACACCTTTGCTCTTTTCTAACAGCTTCTTAGCAACACACACAAACACTTTTGATCATCTGTTCTGACAGGAGAGCAGCTCATTTTAATAAGATTGGTGTTTTGAATTATGCTTAGGTCCATTTTAAGTCTCAAATCAAACTCACCACTATTTCAGAGTGAAATATGATTCACTTTTAAGCTTATAACTAGGCTTTACATGGATTTTATTAAAGGTTTGACTTATGCAACTGATATTTTTAACGAAACATGATAAATTCTTCAATAAATTATATACAGCTGCATTTCACAAGAGCTTAAATATGCTTCTGGCATCCTAAAAAGACTTCCACAATCATATCTTTTACACACATCTCTTATACACGAGCTTTTTCAGCTCTTTTCTTGGTTTTGGCATGATCACAAAGAAAGCTTTCTTGAATTTGGTTTACTATAAGCAATATGTCAAAATGCCTTCTCAAATACTACATCACAGAAATCTAAAATTTCTTCCTTTTCTGTACAGTTAAAAGCTATATTCCCAAGAGATATGCACCAATTTAAAATCCTGTTTCCCATTACGTTTTTGCCATTGTCACTATCAGCTGACTGTTTTATGATGGGTCACCTACTCAAGTGGAAAGAATATTTTTCAAACAAAACCAGGACTGTGTATCTGGGTCTAGAGAACCAAAGGAGAAAAGCATTTATCATGTACAGAATATTACACATACAAAGTTCAAAGATGAGTCATTTTCTATTATTTACGTAATATCATTTACATTTTTGTTTCTATTCATTGATTTGCCTGCTCTACATATTTCCAAGTGTACCAATCCCGTAATATTTAAGACTTCCTACACTAACAAGTATATTTCTCTGGGTTTCTCTTTTGTGATTGTTCTTTCAGCTCATTTGAAAATATTGCCTCACTTCACAACTTTCCTTTCTATTTCATATATGTAACTTTCTTTTATTTTTCCCCTATTGTTAACAAAACTCCAAATGTCCTCAATACAGAAAGCAAATTAAATAGCTGGTTACTGTTACTCAAGGACAGCAACTTCAAACAATCAAGAACAAAAACACTTCAGAAAAAGGAACACACAAATCTTCTCCACTTTTATTAATGCACGTATCATACGGCTAACGACATCAGGAGCTGATTAATACCAAAATCTGGACGAGGACATACAAACATTATAGAAAGATAGCATTTATTCTTTGTCTTGTTTTTCTTCTGTCACTATCTACATTTTCACAACTTATCAGAGTGATTAACTCCAGACATTCAGAGCCAGACATTCAGAAGTTTAGCACCTACAAAAAACTGAAAATGAACAGATTGTCTTCAACTATCTTATGGAGCTTGCACAAACTGCCAAGAGGACATCATAATATCTGATTCAAAGCATCTTCTCCAAAGGATGTCCTCCTCAGCTCATCTCTTCATCTTAAGTCTTCATAACTTGACAATTACACGACGTGGCATGAAGGGGCAAATGCGGTATAAAAGGATCCACAAATACAATTACTAAATCACATGAGAAGAGACCTGTATTCTGTTCTTCAATACGTTATTGCAAGCCTCATGCAAGTCTCTTACTCTTCATACGCCAACAATCAGTTTGAATAGCCAGCTATGAGTTCATGCATTATCATTTATATTGTCATTTCCTTTCTAAATACAGGTATATGAAATGTTATAGATAAAATAGTTTGTGCTCCTGCTCTTCAATAATTACAATGGAGAAACAAGGCTTATAACTACTGTTTGCAGGTTATAAAAGCTGACTGTGTTGGTCTTTAATATATCACCATAGATGATTCATCTGGAAAACTATGCCAGCCTCTGCCAGAATATATAGAACTGTCACTGCTGTTCTGATCATTAGTGTTGTTTTCTAAGTTTATACATATTTACATTACAGGGTCTCTGAGACTAAGATCAGGCCTGAACCAACCACCTTTCCTAAATACAAGCTACATTCCTGCCTACGCTTATGAGAAGCTCTAGCCACCCAGACAGACAACCCACTACCTATCCTCAATGTAGACAGAATACCCCTATACCCATTATTCTCTTAACAAATTTGCTTTTCTTTTAAAAATAGCCATTAGCTTTAGAAATACATTCAAGATGGGCAAAAGAACAATAGCCTGACAAAGTATCCCTACTTGCTAACGCGAATTCTTGACTGTTTCTAAAACCCAACCTGTTAGTGCCACTCCTCTTCATTTTGTGATTATTCCCAGAATTGCCATTAAAAATCTAGTAATTGATTCCATATATGAATATGTTTATGTTTGTTTTAAACAGAGTTTCTGGAATCCAATCTGAATAGTTATTCTTGATGCCCAAAGGAATTAATTTTTCCACAAATTTCCTATACTGCAAAAGTGGTACAATGTCATTGCTTTTTCAGGACAACTTCAGTACAGACCTGGTCTGCTCATTACACTTCCTTCAGTTCTACTTATGAACAGAACAACAAAATATTTTCCAGTTTTGAATGCAACACAACACAAGCAAAACAATCTGTCAAATACAAGTTTCTGTGCAAGAAACATGAAAGCTCAGCAGCACTTCTGTGCTGCAAGACCCATAGTTATTTCACAATCTTTTTTTAATAACTGCCACAAGGCAGAGATCCCTTTTATTAACTAATAAAGCCCAAGTTAAAACTGCTGAGATCCCATTTGGAAAATATCTGAATTCTCCTCTCTAACTTAATAGCTAGCTGCAGCTCTTTGCAAGGTTCTTAAACTTACTCGGAATGACAGTTATATAGGCATCCATTAAGCTTATACTTTTAGAATTACTTCCATTAGCGTAAACAAAAAGCATCCTTTTGCAGAGTTATAACTCAGTATTTATAAAACAAATAAAAACATTTGGTGCATTTAAAATCAACTATTTAAAAAACATGTTACTCTGACAACTTGCTACGTACCTGATACAGAATTACTGACAGAAATTAAGTTGATGAAATACCTGCAGTGAAAGAGAGGAAGACAAACTCTTCTGCATGACAGAAAATGTACCATATTGCAAAGAGAGTATCACTTATTTCAAAATGATTTAAAACCAAAAGCATATCAGAATCACTAGATAGAGAAGTTTACCAAAAGAAAGAAAAATTCTGCAAGTGATCAAATTGGAAAAAGAGCACTTGTATGTTCAATGAAAACTGACAAACAGGCAAATCAAAACACTAAATACATTGCAGGCTCTGGGGAACCATTTGCAAATGCATAGAGGGTAGAAAGGGGAGAGAGAGACCCTGTATCTCAAGCCTAACATAGCTCCTCTTTCAAACTTCAGAATCAGGAAGCCTTCAACCAAAAAAGAAATAAAAGAAAAAAATAAATACAAAACCCAAGAGGGCTGATGGAAGATAAGGTCACTGCAGAAAGCTCAGCTACCTCATTTTCTACATTTGTTTTCACAGCTGGGGAAGCCTTTAAGGAATCCTTCTGCACCCAATTGACTCAAGGCAGATTGTCCAGGGAATTCAAGTACCAGTTGGAAAGGGTTAAGCAGCCAGATGGTGTTTCCCTTCTGTAAGGAGGGAGATTATCTGTTGTCCAAGGCATCCAAATTGCCCTGGTCCCACAGAATTGGAAGGTGCCTGACTTTACATCTGTTTTTACAGAGCTACTAGTGTCAGCTAGAGGACTAGGTGCAGCTAGAAGATGCAAGTAGTAAAATAGAAAGTGACATTTAATAATAGTAAAGTAAAATGATGCAAATGGAAAAATCCACTATATTTTACACATTCGTTAATGGGTTCTGAGATGACTATTTCTACTAGGGAATAAAATCTTAATCTTACAACAAATACCTTTTCATAGATCGGTAATCTCACAGAGAATTCACAAACAGTACTGTGTGTAGGTTAATCTTTGCACACATTAACATACATACAAAATATAAAAAAAATACTACAGAAGTTTAAAAAATGGCACAAGGATGACTAAAGGGTATAGAAGAATTTGCACATATAAGGAACAAAAATAAATTGATAGGCCTCAGACTGACTGTGGTTGTTACCCTGCTGGGCAGCTAAACTCCACCACACCGCTCTCTCATTCCCCCCTCTCAAAGGGAATGGGGGAGAAAATACGATGGAAAGGGCTCAAGGGTTGAGATAAGTACAGGGAGATCACTCACCAATTACCATCATGGGCAAAACAGACCCAGCATAGGGAGATTAATATAATTTATCACCTATCACTAACAGACTAGAGCAGTGAGAACTACAAGCAAACTAAAACACCTTCCCCCATCCACCCTGTCCTACCTCCTCCCCC
>VXAA01007286.1:164779-196491 GCA_013399115.1 Anseranas semipalmata
AAAAAAAAGTATACAATTTGTACTTGGGATACCATTCAAACCAGGAAATAAGCTAAAAAAACAAACACAACAAACTCCGTATTAAATTGGACTTACATGACTAGTAAAAATCTCTGATTTTGAATCCTACAGTCAGGTTTTTGTTAAGATAGCAAACTCGAAGGATATTTTGCAAGATATTGATATTTTCTGAAGATACCCATCTTTAAAAATTAAGATGTATACTCACACTGACAGTGGAATAATATATTTGTACAGTATCTTTAAGAACAGGAAGGTAAACACTGGAGATTTGACTTCCTATAAATAAGTGAAAGACTTATTCTCATCCAAAGCCATTAATCACAGGAAATTAGGTTTCTCATGAAAAATAAGTGTGTGATATATTACATGCTGAAACCAAACTCCACAACCCAATTAGTCCAAAAAGGAAAGAGAAGACAAATTAATGAGCAAGACAGCCAACACCTGTGGCTTCAATGGAAGTAAGAGGAAGTTCACAGAATCGTACAGCATCACAGAATGGTTAAGGTTGAAAGGGGCCTCTGGAGGCCATCTGGTCCAACGCCCTGCTCAAGCAGGGACACCCAGAGCAGGGTGCCCACAGCCATGTCCAGGCAGCTTTTGAAGATCTCCAAGGAGGGAAACTCCACAGCTTCTCTGGGCAACCTGTGCCAGTGCTCTGTCACCCACACAGTGAAGAATTGCTTCCCAGTGTTTAGGCAGAACCTCCTGTGTTACAATTTGTGCCCCAGTCTCTTGTCCTGGCACTGGGCACCACTGAAAAGAGGCTGGCCCTGTCGTCTTTGCACCCTCCCTTCAGGTATTTATACACATTGGTAAGATCCCCCTGAGCCTCCTCTTCTCCAGGCTGAACAGTCCCAACTCCCTCAGCCTCTCCTCATAGTGAGGAGTGCTCAGTCTCTTGATGACCTTGGTGGCCTTCCATGGGACTCTTTCCAGTATGTCTAGGTCTCTGGAGGACCCAGAACTGGACACAGTACTCCAGATGTGGCCTCACCAACGCTGAGCAGAGGGGAGGGATCACCTGTTTTGACCTGCTGGTGATACTTTGCCTGCTGCAGCCCAGAATACCATTAGCTTTCTTAGCAGCAAGGGCACGCTGCTGACTCATGTTCAACTGGGTGTCCAAGAGGACTCCTAGCTGCTTTTCTGCAGAGCTGCCTTCCAACTGGGTGGTCCCCAGCATGTACTGGTGCCTGGGCTTTTTTGTTCCCAGGTGCAGGGCTTTGCACTTCTCCTTGTTGAACTTTATGAGACTTTTGTCAGCCCACCTCTCCAGCCTGTCAAGGTCCCTCTGGATGGCTGCACAGCCCTCTGGCGAGTCAGCCACTCTCCCCAGTTTTGTGACATCTGTGAAATTACTGAGGGTGCACTCTACCTACATGGGCTAGGTGGGCTATGTTACAGTAATTATGAAACAATGATTAGCTGCTGCCACTATACCACTCAGATATCATAGTATTACAAAAATTTAATACTGTACTCTCAGTTACACAGAAACACCAGCTGCACTAAGTAGGTTGCAAGTATGTCGCTAGTGAAAAATAAGATTTGGGTACATGTCCTTGGAAAAGGGTGCATTACAGGTATTTGGTTCTGGCAATATCTTGTACCTGGCAAGGACTAATGAGACAGCAGTGCAAAATAAAACCCAAATATTAACTGGGGATTATGAATCAAATATTAATAGTCTGAGTCTTTCCACTCAGGATGCAGCTCCTGAGGTATACACCTGCAATTTCAAGTTTCTATTGAAGTCACAACATAGCCTGACAGGAAGCAAGTGCTAGGACACACGGGATTGAAAAAGCTTTGCCAAAACAAAAAAAACACTCCCCCCTCGAAGGATGTGAAATTTCACCATCTGAAATTCATTAGCTTGTTTAGTACTGGAAGTTTGGTAAAGGAAAAAAAAAAAAATAGTACTTTTCAAGAAGTAAGTTTCAATTAACGTGCTAAACACTAAAACCCCAATCTTTGCTAGCAATCGTGCCACACCGCCAGCAAAGATTAGGGTTTTTATAAACATAATGCAAGGTGTGTTGTTCAGACTTACGCATTGTTAATACCTATATTAGCCTAGGACTCTTAACAGACCGAAACATGAAAACACCATATGAGTAATATTTAAAAAGTTAATTCTGCCATGAGTTTTAAAAAAATTGTTCTCCTATAAATGTATTTAAGTCGAATACACATACCAACAATTCTTGGAAGTTATTACTAAAGACTTGCTGTTAAAACACATGAGTTGCAGCTTTTTTTTTTTTAAATAGCTTGCTATAAGGCTAATATTCATAGAAATCCTTCACCCACCTGCCCTTATATGTTAGGAATTGCAATTTCCTTTAGGTTTTGTAATAGGAAGTACAAACCATCAACCTCCCTAAGCAATAATGTAGTGCTCCACTGCCAACTGATGTAAACAAGAATCATCCAGAAAGAACATAGAGAAAAAGACATGCTATCCAAAAAATGTATTGCAAATACAAATATCTGAGTTACATGCATACAGATATTTTAGTGCCATTAACATCATTCAAAACTACTATCACCACTTCACATTTCAAATACCAAAGAACATCAAGCTAAATCTGTTTTTCATATATATAAAATATATATGGGTATTTTGATTCTTTATCACTACTTCGTGGCATACTACTATTTTCTTTTTTTTTTTTAATCTCTTTTGATAAATGGTTCCAGACATTTGTGTGACTTAACCTGACTGACAGTCATTTGAATTTCCTGTTGGGACTGAATATAGAAGTTATCTTTGATGATTATCCAATTTATTCCTTGTGGATAAGAATATTAAAACCTAGATATTTATTTTAAAGACAAGATTTAGCATTTCTGCTCTTTTAAGCCCTGGTAAGAGATACTCAAAAGTAAAGTGTCAGCACTTATATTTGTCTGTAATGTGCAGTTACCCCAAAGCTCTCAATTGCATTAACACAGAAGCAGCATTAACCCTCAAATATTCTAGCCAAGTTTTAAAGTTTAGGAGCACCTTTAGAAAGCTGAACTGACTACTACACTATAACTGACTATTCCAGACAACTTTCTGCTTCTGAAATATCTACATATGATTTGTGCCTCTTCTTGTATGAATGCATAAGACATTTGGCAACAGGTCTCATTAACATTCTAAGATCGCCTCTTCCACTCCTCTTCATTTTTGAAAACTTCTTCAAAGAATTATACCGTGAACTTCCTTCCCCAGAATCCTTACCAGTATCCCAGAATAATCTGTATTTAGTTATTTTTATTAGTAGAACCTAAAGAGTTGGAAAAACAGACAATTTACAAGTTTATTCATGATGGTAAGTGTGATGCAATAATTAATTGTAGGGAGCACATCTGGGAACAATTACATATATGCTAGTCTTTTTCTTCGGCACTGCAGTACTTGGCACAGTTCTTGCAACCTGAAGTCACTTCACCTGGAAAAACCTATTCCTGTGCCAAGGAGTCAAGTATCTTCTCCATTAATATTTTAATGTGGAACATACATAACTTACTCACTGAAGTATCTGAAAGAAGTAACTTGACCTGCAGTGTAATTCATATACAAATGCAACTTAAAAATGCAAATAGAAAAACTAAATCCCATCCAGATATTCAGCTTCTACCGAAAAGAAAAAAAAAACACTGGAAAATAATAAAAAAAACTTGTAATATAAAATAGTCTGTATTTATTAAGGTGAGCCTCCTATGTAGTTCTGTTCTTGGTTTGAATAGCAAGAGCAGCAAGGTTGTCACAGAGACAGTGCAACCACATGCATCTCAAGTAGTAGAATGGACACAGCAAATTTATTCAAAAAAAGAAAAAAACACATTTGTTTGCCTATGACTTCATCCAAGAGTTCAAAGATACTGAAAAAGGACTACACACGTTTTTATACAAAGAACAGAATTTGCCTTCAGAGTGTGGAACAAAAAAGAATAAATTTCTGTCTTCTGGGCTGTATACTCAAGGGTGGGACAGTGGGGAAGGCGAAGGAGGTGGAGGGGTAGGGCCACAATGGATTAAACCAGGTCACAAAATTTGTATTCTTAACAATAATATAATTACTTTACATATCCAATCTTTATCATTACAAAAGTCTTTCCTCCTCTGAATAATGATTTGATTTATTCCCACTAAGATACTCCTAAAACACCAATTACCTTTGCCTTGAAGACACAGAAGGATTTGTTCAGTTTCAGTAAATTATTGGCCCAAAGAACATGCTACTTGTTAGGGAGATTCGTTAGGGAAGTGACACATGATTTAACATTTGTGGCACAGGTATTACAAAGTTCTTCCATAAAGACTAATGCTTTTACCAGGCAGTGAATTATAAATTCTTCAGGAGATTTTAGGGAGAAGCTGCAAAGCTTAAGCTACCTTCCTTGCTCTCTCCCCTGTCCTGCCCCTCATTTGGTATTACTTCAATCCCAGTTCACACACCCACTAGACCTAATTTTTTAGATAAGTAAAATAAGGACATGAAAAATTTTGTTATGTAGTAAGACTGCAGTACACATTTCCACATACTTGCAAAGGTTACAAGCGCACGACACGCCTGCATGTATTAATGAAATTGCATATGTGATAGAAAATAACACAATATGTTAATATAAAACCACTGAGATCAACTTCCCAGATTAGAGAATTAAATACTGGGGGAAAGGGGAAAGGGGAAAGGGGNGGAAAGGAAAGGAAAGGAAAGGAAAGGAAAGGAAAGGAAAGGAAAGGGGAAAGGGGAAAGGGGAAGAAGCCAGTCACTAAGCATTTACTCATTCCTAATTTCCGAGTTCCTCATATCCCAACATATGGATGCACTGCTATAAATAGTCAAACAGTGCTGTAACAAATAAAAGCAGCTTTCTGAAAAGCTCAACAAACCACGGGGACGCATGTGTCAGGAAATAAAACACTTTTGCCAAGAAGATACTTATCTAATTCAACTATTTAGCAGTAGTGTCTAATCATGCATGTCACGTTTATAAAAAAAATCAATACCTATTTCACTTAATTCAGCTAAATTGCTTTTGAAAATGAATTAAAAGCTAGGAACGTTTTCCATATGTCATTTAAGAGTTATGTAAGAAATACTGCTGCTGTCGCTGCCAATTTGAAACAAGTTCCATCATTAGCCATTAATCATAAAATAGACTCCAGGTTTCTTCTTCCCAAATTCTGCTTTGCAACAGGAATGAGATTATAACGGTTCAAATCCAAGTAACGTATCATGATTGGTCCGAACTAACATGAGTTTTACTCAATTTGCCTATTACTATGTGCTTCCTGCTTGCCTTACTATCTTACCTTCCTAAAGAGCAAGTTTAAGAATTACCTCTGCATGTTTTACTCTGTGTCTAGGGAATGATGTCTAGAGCCATAATAAACTATTCAGGTCTGTCAGGTGATAGTTCAAGTAAGACAACACACCACTTTTCTTCTTCCCTCTGGCATATCCCGTTTCTTCTCTTTTGCAAATTTCAGGTGTGCAATAAGGGGATATACTCTATTCAGGCCATTCTGTTGAGACCAGGTTCAAAGATGTTATGGAGGAGTAACAAGCATCATGCACTTTGGTATCACCAAAATTCAACCCAGAATTATCTATCCAGAGATAATATAATACAACGAGATGACTTGCTGGCAATAACCAATCACCTAACTGAATGACAGGTCATCAATACATCAAGTTCACAACATCTAAAGTGATAAATCACTGATAATTAGAACTGTACTTTTAAGTAGTCAACTCAACATTTGATTTCCCATACATGTTCTGATAGTTTTAAAGCACTTTTGATATGATTGGCAGAAGACATTCAATGTTTTCATTACCAGGAAGAACATCATGAACAAATATTTTAACTGTATTTTTCATTATGTTCCTTGAATTGGAGACAGAAATCAGCACTTCTGTACCACAAGGAGCTATTTTTGTTCCCTCCCCCGACTTTCAATCATTTCAAGGATATGCAAGGCAACAGTCAATCATTTTTGCCATTCCTCTTCTCCCCCATATATACCAACTGGTTTAAAGCATAGCCACCCAATGAAGCCAAGCACATTTGTGTTTACAGGAAGGACAAAAATGCTAGATATAGCAATTCTGTTCACCCAACATACCCATTATTGCCATTCGTTGTCATTTGTGTCCCATGAAATTTTACTCCACATCCTACTCTCATGTTACTTTTTTGTCCTCATAGCTCACATTCAAGCTTATGCCAAAGTAAAAATATTAGACTGGACACTGACTGTTCTCATAACAGGTTTACAAAGGGGAAAAAAGATACTGAAAGATTGAAATAAAGATTGAAAATACCATCTGCTTTTAACAGCCTAGATAATCTCTCCTGTTAAAGCAAGGCAGTGCTAATGACAGATTTCTTACTAGAAGAAAGGATCTTAGGCTTGTTAAGATACAGAGCCTCACCTGAGCTTAACTAGCCTTATATATACTGTATGTACTGTATTCAAAGTATAAGTAGACTGCATACAGCATTTAGCATTGTGCAACAGACTGGTATTCCCTCCTACTCAGGAGTTGAGCTACTCAGGCTTCTCTGAGAGCTACCATAAAAACTAGAATATGAAAAAGGAAAAATCACTCATCAATTGAGGGGCTTAGAGGAAGCCATGCCAATGCTTCAAAAAAAAAAAAAAAAAAACAGCACATCCCAGCATCTGGCATCACCGCCTTTGCCATGCTCACTCTGAGTTCAAGAGAAGACAAATTTTTTCCGCCATTCCTTCCTTGCTTTAACATGCTACTTCTATATGAGCACGTATTAACTAGTCATCAGCTCCTCCAGCAAAGCACTGGAACAGGAAAATACTCAGTATATGCTGCCATCTACCAGAAAGTTGAGAATTTTCCATTTCAACTGAGGTAAGCAAGCGGGGAGGCTGCTGTACAAACACTGCAGCCTGGTATCTGGTTGTAACTGCAAGAACACAAAAGCTGCTACATAAAACCCACAATAAAAAAAAAAAAAAAAGAAAGGACTTTTAAAAGTGAAACTCATGTCCAAGTACGGAAAACAAAAATGTGAAGCCGTGATTTGGCAGTCCAAGAAAATTGCCTCTGGCATGTGCCACAAAACAGGAACTTTCTCCAAGCAATCAGACAAGAATCTTCCAGAATGTGAAGAAGTAATAAAGCAAGATGAGAAAGGAGCATTTAAGACAGACAAAACCACAGCAAAAGAGCTATCCAAATTTTTCATACAGGAGAAACTGAGTTCCCCATAAAAGTGCCAAAGTCTTTCTTTATAGGCAAGAATGTTTTATAAACTGTCTGAAGACAACATCAATACAAGGGATTTATTTTGCTGAGCTGATAAGAGTGAGCTGCAATAAAACCACCAGGCCATATTAGTATTTATTCAATAATTCTAAGGGAATAAGGAAAAAATGATTAGTATGACATGATGGCATACTTCTCAAACTGACTTTTGTATCAGAGGAATGACACCCGACAAATGGTGATCCTAGATGTTAACAAGTGCTCTATTTTTTTTTTTTTTTTTTGGTAAGAACTGAGCAGCAAGTTTAGCTTCTGTATTGGATGAGTTATCAGGCGAGATAATGAAGAACAGATATATGAATATATATGATACACTGCGAAAGAGTCAGCATCACCTCTGTAGGGGAAAGCCTCACCTTGCAAGTTTACTGCAATCAAATCATATTAATCAGATCCATAGGCTTATATAAAAAAAAAATTTTTTTTTTTTAATGAAGTCCTTTATTTAGACCTCTTAAAGGAGCTCAATTGTCATGAGACAAAAAGAGTCCTCTGTATGTATTACTAAGAGGTAGAAAGGTACGAAATACAAGAACTGATTATATATTCATAACAACATATTCATAAACTATCTGAAAAAGCAAGTGAATAGCACAGGAATAATTTGCAATTGATACAAAATTATTCAGGACAGGCAAAATTAGATTGAAGAGAGTTGCTGAGAAAACCCATAATAGTCTGCGTCTGAGATACAAGATACCAATTGAAATCCAGAGCATTAACTGCAAAGTGATTCTTGGAGGAAAAAGAAGCACAGAGACAAAGATCAGGCTTAAATTAGGTGCTACCTCTCAGGAAGAGGCTGGAGATCCACCCAGTGGTTTCAAAAAGCATCAGCTCTGCGGCAATCAAAAAGACATCTCAGAAAACTGCAAACATTCAATAATCTCATCCCTATTGAACTGTGTGGCATGGAGGGCCAGCCTTCCTCCCCCAGCTCAAAATGTGATCTGAAAAGCAAAGGACTGTCTGCAAAGGACGACCAGAAATACGAAGCCACCTAAAAGAGCAGCGGCTAAACTGAGCAGGACTTGAGTTTGGAGAGTAGGGGAGAGGCCCCAAAGTGAAAATTGGTGCAGATAAATCAGAAAGCTGAATTCACAAATGATACTGAAAAGTGATAACGAAAATTATTTCTACATGGGAAGCAGTCATCATTTCTCAAGCTGTAAGAAATAGTAATATTAATCGCAACTTTACTGAAATGCAAATTTTGTTCAACAAAAGAAACCAATGAAGCTTTAAGAAAAATTCCGAATCTCCTTACCACAAATTATTCTGAACAGCAAAAAAAGCCACTCATATATATAAAATAAAGCACTAACAAATACCATGACACGGTGTGGTTTTGATCTCAGAATTCCAAAAACTGGAGGGGAAAGGGCTTGGAGGAACAGAACACCACACTCTTCATAGTCACCCTATTTTTATTATGCTTTTTCATAAACGTCTTAACATTCACCACATACAGGAATAGTCTTTGGTCTGCCTAGGACAGCCATTTTGAACTTACACTCTAGATGACCACCGATTAAAAAATAATTTAAAAAAATCTCCATTTATTGTTCAATTAAGATTGAGCTATAAACTGACACCACTTGGACTAGACATCCCCAGGGCAGTCTTAATGTTATTTCCACCGTAGGAATGTGGGTATCACTGTAATAATAAAATAGAACATTTAAGATTAAAATAAAATCTTATCCCCAAATATGTATTGAGGGAACACACTATCGTTGTTTTGAAACTAGCATATAATTCCTTATGAGAGCAAACTGATGTTTATGAGTCTTTTTTCCCCTCCAACTATTAAAAAAAATGTTAAATCAACATTCATGTCATAACATAGGAGCTGCACTCTCAATTCACTAGATCATTAACAAAATAAAAAAGAAATCTATTATTCCCAACAGGAGTATTCCACACCCTAGAGCAAACTTTAATTACTAATGGCATTTCAAACTTCAAACCAAACTTCCAATAAAAGCCAAGTTGTGGAGCATCCTACAACACATGCTTTAAAACTGCATGGACTTGCACCCTACATTACATCACAGCAAGGTTAATATTGTAATTTGGGTGAAGTAATTGAGCCTTTCAACAAGAAGCTTCACACAACAGTAACAGAAAGGAACATTTTGGCAGGGAAGAGAATTGAAAGACTATTTGTTTTACAGGCAGTCGGCTCAGCCATTGCTACACTTGTATATAAAGGAAAAATAGCTTTAACTCCCAAAAGACAAAAGTTAATTTCCCTGCAGAAAGAGCATTTACATATAAAAACCGTGTAACCAGATGAACAAAGGAAAATCAGAAATTCAGCTCCCCAAAGAGTGCTGAAAACACTTGCTTCAGCATGTAATGCTAAGTTGATTTTTAAGTATGCCAGACACTAAGTTACAGCACACTACTTCCAGTCTTTAATAAAGCATTGAATAGACGCCGTGTCACTCTGATGCACTGATATCATTATAAACATATGCAGGTGACCAACTCTATGACAGTTTCTACT
Source organism: Anseranas semipalmata (assembly GCA_013399115.1). Classification (NCBI taxonomy): domain Eukaryota; kingdom Metazoa; phylum Chordata; class Aves; order Anseriformes; family Anseranatidae; genus Anseranas; species Anseranas semipalmata. Next base: position 174,632 of record VXAA01007286.1, read on the forward strand.
TAGAAGACCTCTCTCTTGTCCAAAAAAAATAAGTGGCATTTTGAGTTGTGCATGACACATAATACAAGACAACGAAGGATCTTTGTCAAGGACTAGTACCTTACCTTTCATAGAAGCATAGAATAAAAAAATCTCCACTTCAAACAGCTTACACTCAGATACAGAAAGAGGGACAGACTCTCAACAGCTCACAGGCAATGGTTTAGAAAGTTTAACATGTCTAAAGTGACACATTAATTTGACAGGGGAAGCAATAACCTTCATGTGCAGTGTATTCTTAGCCAATAAATCCAGGCTGTACCTGTAGATATTGTAATGATTTCATCACATAAACCAACTAAACAAACAAAAAACCACACACAACAAAACCAATGATTTGCAGGTACGTTAGCATCATTAATGTACACAAATACAGATCATCGTTGTGGCCTGTGCTATCAAGGCTTACTGAACTGTCAGGGACATTCTTCCTTTTAGACCATTTTTGCCCAGCTCCAACTTAAGACCATTATTTCTTGTCTTAACTACTAGAGACACAGAAAAGCAATTATTCCCTCCACTTTGCTGTAGCCGTTAATGTATTTCTAGAGTTATGTTCCCTTTCAGCTATCTCTTCTGCAGGCTATGTAATCTCTCTTCACAGGCTGTTTCCCTACCCACCTCTCCATTTGGCTTGCAGTATCTTTTGATATCTCAAAGTCTTCGCTCACTGGATGCAATTTCACATGTGCAGTTGATTATTCTTACTTAAATATAGTATACACATGAACTTACAGTCATTTCACTATTTTCTACAATACATTTTAGATCACTTGTGAAAAACAGGAATTTCCATATTCTGAAATCCACTACTGCCTTTCACAAGGGTCTAATTAAGCTCTGAACATGTTATGCAGGCTCCTGCTCTAATGAAGTGGATTGGGGACAACTGGCTTTCACAATCCAAAATTCGCAGCACTGATGAAATCATAGAGACATCTCACTCTCAACAGGCAGACTCCATGTTTCCAGTATTGGTTATTTTCCATTTTTCCTCGGTTACAAATATACTTAGAAAACAAGTCTTAAAGAATTTCATAACACAGACAAGATATGAACAGTCACGACCTTCAGGTATTAAACAATGGATACCTAATCACAGATATACTTATAAACACAAATATCTAACAAATTATGGAAAGAGAAGCTGACTAGGCCTCAGGACTAGCTACATATCGCAGGACCCGCTACATACTTGAGCCAACAATCTTACAGTGGAAACTTCCACCACACATTACTAAATGCAAAGGAATTCTGCTCTATTTTTAGAGCACCTCCAACAAAAGGTTCCACAGCTGAGGACAGATCTATGCACTGCTCTCACAATAAGAGAAATCAATTGTACAGCAACCGCCGAGATTCAGTTTCAAGCCCTATCCAGCATGATCAATTTGTGGCAAGAAAGAATACTAACAAGATTGTCCTCCAGCAAGGACATGAGAATTAGCAAATTATTATTATAAAACCACTACACTGCTGACAAGGAAATCAAGACGCTTTTGAAAGTCAATTAATTACACATGGGTTTGGAAGTGATCTTATAATGTGGAAAGCTTACTGGACAGTATACAGCAGGATAATCTCCTGCTGGTCTTAGAATAACACCCACACTTTCTTTTAAATGAAGCAAATGTGTCACTAAGATATATACAACCCATCGATAAATTTCCCATTTGTGGAGGAATGCTTACGCTATTTTACAAGCCTGCTTTAGACTTTTTTCCTAATGGAACAATCATTGTATGAACATTCAAAACGTTTTCTTGATCTACACCAGTTATGTAAATATTCTAGTTTTTCCTTGAAAGAGGCAAACAGAGGGTTTTTTTGAGGTTCCTTCCTTGCTGCTGAGGACGAAGAAACCAGCAGTGACAGGAGGACTGCAAAAAAATGACACATACACACACACACAAACACACCAAAAAAAGAAAAGAAAAACAAAACAACAACAACACAAACCCAAACAAAAAAACCATTGTGATGCCAGTGGACATGGTGGTTTGGGAATGGCCCAAACATTGACAAATATGCTTAACTTCTAGATATAAGTATCGCTTCGTAGCTATAGGTATCACAAAACATCACTGGATCAAATATCTAACTATACATCTCTTTACTCATCCTCCATTTATTTTTTAATAAGAGTTTGTTTTGATTACTACATTAATCAAGCTTTTTCAAGATTTACATTTTAACTACATCAGTTGCCCAATAGAGTAATAGTGGTACCAATCCAGCCTGTTAATTTTACCAATACATCAGTACTGCACAAAAAAACAACTGTGAAACAAAAAGGAAAAGAACAGTTTGTCCATGGATAGAGACCTAATCCAGGATCAATTCACACATTAATATACAAACTGTTATCAACAAAAGATTGTTATTTCCTTAAATGGAGTTATTTACTATCTATTATATTTTAGAAGTTACCTCTGTATAGTTGCATTTTTATGCGAGTGCTCAGTCATTCCAGAAAATGAGGCAAAAAGTAGATACAAGAATCTCATTGGCAACATCAACTCCTGAAGCATTCAGAGAGCTTCTGCTCCCAAAAGTACTTCAGAGGGGATTGGTTTTAATCGGACTTGAGTATCAGTCAACTACATATCAACTTCTACAGTAACTGAGGTTGACCAAAGAGGTCAATCTCCAGGATGCTCCTGAGAGAGGAGTGGCTTCAGCAAGGAAACAGAGTCAAAAGTTTCCCAAAAGGGTAACAACACAGCCCTACTGAAACATAAGCAATCCATTGCATCTGCAGTCTTTGCTGTCCCTCTCTTGTGTGAGATGCGATAGAGTGAGAAAATATGCAGTAAGATTAATCAGAGAAGAGTGCAAGACTGCACAAGTGGGAAGCCTGGCTTTGCTATTAATTCCATACTGAGGGATTAAATCTCCTAAGAATGCACAGATCAAAGAAGGAAATCATTGAGTATGAAGTCATGTAAGAAATGATCCAGTATATATAAAGGAATAAACTAGACACATTCTGGAGAAAACACAACAAGCCATGTGGGCACAGAAGAAAATTTGGCCAAACCCAGTCCTTCCTCTCATATCACTGTAGTTGAGCATCTAGCTCAAGGTTACAAAGCTAGACAGAAACTCTGGAACAGAAATCAAGCTCTTAAGCTACCAATTAGTTCAGCCTACATTAGATTATTAAAACACTTCAGGGCTACTCTAGCCCAGCTAATTAATTATTTTATTCTTCAAAGACCTTTCCCAGACTTATAGACTGTTTTCCCAGGTTTTCCCTTCCAATATTATGTTAAATATATTATATCCTGTAAAAGCCACCACAACAGAATGTGTATTCCTATTTCCCTTCTGTTTTGCTCCACTCTCTTCCTATATACTGCCTTCTCACTTTACTTCGCATTTCACACATCTACAACCATCTTAGCTAATCCAAGATAGGAAATCCTTCTCTGTGTCACTCACCTCTTGCATCAGTTTGTCTCCTTTCATTTTACTTCCTTTTATAGCAGAATCAGTCTCCTTCATGCCACCCAGATAATAAAAACGAACAATTCTAACACAATCTCTAGAAGTTTCTTGCTAGGAAAACAAAGATTAGAATGAAATACTGCATTTTAAAGGTAACATCTCTCTCAGAGTACATAGAATCATCCTAAACTGCCTCTCATTTCACACAGATTAAGAATAATAGTCCTCATACATTAGTTTAAAATTTATTTCCAAAGTCAGTAGTAATCATGACCTCTAATTCCCTTTAGAAAACCATCCCACTTTACTGACGTTATGGCAGCTTTTGCACTTTTTTTTTTTAGTGGGACCTCAAAAAAAAATCTGACACCCAACCTTAAGTCAGTTATAAAGTCCTTCTTCATATGGAAGGAATCCAGGGTGACAGCCTAAAGACACTGGTAGCAACTTCCTCAAGACATCAATTTTATTTCAAAAGCCAGTTTGAAGACATTTAGGCAATGTGGAAACAGGCTTTTGTATATACAAAGTCACACACAAGGACCACAGGGATCCAAACAGCAGATGCAAACAGCATCTGAAGGTGATGGTGATTCTGATGCTGATGTGAAGAGATTCACCACCTCCCACACTGAAGGATTCAGTGTATTTTTAAAGCAGCAACACAATCTCACACTGCACTTAACACTGAAAATCAGTTTAGTAAAGAATAGTCAATTTAGTGAGGACATTACACTCAGCTGATAAGACACTGAGATCTACAGTTTCTGGACAGCTGGTACAGTGAACTCAAGGGACTTAACATCCCACGTGACATTTCTTTAAGTAACTCTACTGCCTAAGGTGGTGTCACTCAGGCAGTTGCTGAAAGTCCTACAGTTTTAGATTGCACTTCTCATCATTGATACCTGGCTGGTGAGCCCGAAACAAGAGACAAACACAGAAATTCTCATCACAAAGAAGCTCCTTGAGTAACAGCTCCTTTTGGAAGTAGCTGGTATTAAGCTGCAGAAATTACACGTGTGAGGTGATTTAATTTGCCGTTCTATTTTGCAAAACACAGGGCAATCTTGTTAAAAAGTACAAAAGCATTTAAAATTCAGCAGGAAGCAATACACAATTACAGATGGTTAATAAAGGAATGGAGAAGCTGTCAAATGTGCTTGAAATGATGAGCTCCATGTTAACAGCAGCAGCAGCAGAGAAGAGCCTTGCACGCCCTTTCTAAAAGCTGTCACAATAGAAAGTGCATGAAGTAACACGGATGAAAATACGAAAACACAGGAATCCCTAGTGAGGATTTTCAGAGGGAGTTTTAAGGTGAAAGCAGAGCTGAGGCATCATGAAGACAGCTTCAAACACACGTCAAGTTCTATCCTGTGTCATGGTTAAACTGGTTCCTGTATGTAAGCTACCTCTTTAAAAGCCATCCCAGGAATCTCTACTCTACAGTAGAAGAGTCAGCACAGGCATCACTTTTGAAATAATCTCAACTTCAGGTACCTAAAAAATTAATTCCCTTAGGAATTTCAACTCAAAACACTATCCCATCTGCAACAGTAACTTGAGTGTTGTTGATGTGGAGGTTCCAGCAGATTTTTTTTTGGCAGGCTAACCTTCTCAAGCTCGATTTATTGTTCAGCTACATCCACCATACCACTCAGTTAGATCACCTTAACTGAATAAAAAGCAACTTGTACTGACTGCTGACAGACACAAAGATTAATCTGTAGGCACTTTTCAAAAAACTCACCGGCTGTCTGAAGTGATGTGATTTATTCTTGGCCCTGAAATCAGGACAGAGCTCTGGAATCGGTAGAGCAATAGGCTGAGAACCAGAACATAAACATTCTTCTTCTATTCATAATGGATTGCAGCAACATGACAGGGTCAAATAAACATTCTTCAGAAGTCAGTTTTTGCTGCTGTTTTTCTGATTGTTTCCCAAATCATTTTCCAGCTAACAACCCTACATGGAGATGTTAAATATGCAAAATTTTATTGCCATGTTTCTGCCTAATAAAAGGCCTTCACCCAGACAGTGGTATATAGCCCACAGCGTTCCAGCTGTTCAAGTGGTCTCCTGGAGTTTGAGAGGAAACTGTGCGGAAGCCTTGTTGGAATGCATTGAGCTTTCTAGCAACAGTAAACAACCACCCATCCCTCTATTGTACTTGGAAGCAGGGATAAAGCTACAACTTCATTTCAACTTTGCCCATGAGGTAATTGTGAACAGTTGCAAGACACCGCTATGGTGAGGCCATCCTTTAGGGTTAGGAAGATCACTCTCCTGTTATGCCTTAGCCTGAAGCCTGAAATAGTGGCATTCGAAACATCTAGATGCTATATTTAGTAGTAGAAGATTGTTATGTTTTCAGTGACTAAGCAGAAATGAAAGATGATCATTGCTTCCAAGACAAAAGAATGCCTAAGGCAGTGTTTTTTCCTCCTAGAAATATTAGTAATTTCACTTCTCTAATGCCTGTTCACCAACAAGCAGAGCGAGCACTAACCCTGACTTAACACAGGAATAACTCAGTACACACAGTAGTTCAGTCCCACAAGCTGCAGTACTTTTTCTGCAAAGATACAAGTTCCAGCAACTACAGGGTAGCAGTCAAATTATGGAGGTACAAATCAACCCTAAAACTGGTCATTCTGAGCTAATTTCCATTTTAAGTTCACACAGTATTGATCATTTCAGTACCTACGATGCAAGCTCTTTAAAGAAGACAGTGTTGCAATCTGAGGCTTATATTATGCAACTTGTGTTATGTGTTAATTAGCTGCTTCATCGTACAGCATGACTTCGCTAGCTGCAATCCGTGTGTGACTACAGCAAAGGAGCAGACTATCTCAAGTTTTTCACAATTAAATGTTATTAAAATTGGAAGTATTTTATGAGAAAACCAACTTCTTGAAGTTTACTGAGATGTTTTTTGACAATTTTAATATGCCGTGCAGCTAAAGTGTCAGATAGAAATGCTCAGCATTAAAATTCTTTAAATGAAATTCAGTATAAATTCATTTACAGCCAGCTTCTAGACTACCATTTCTTGGTTATTAGTTTATGTATCATAGCCTTGCAACACTCGAGAGGCTTTTCCAAGCCCCTGCTATTTCCAAGAACAAGGTGTAATAGTACCTGATACAATTCTTTATTATTTTTATTTTGTTAAAAAAAAATGCAAACGTCTTATTCAAGAACATATTAAAGCAGATCATTTGAAACAAAATGAGTAAATAAAACAGTAAGAAAACCCAGTAAATAACAGCAGTTCAGTTGGGAAAGCAGAAAGCCGTAGTGCAGCTCAATTCCACATGGGGGACCCAAGCATAACACTTAACAGCTCTGACACAGAAAATTATTGAGGCTAGATAGCAAAGTTCTGGAAAACGTTTAAAGCCTTTCTAAAGGCATATGTCCAATCAGACAAAGAATCTTTTGGATTATAATGTATGTAAGAATTACAGGTACATTGATGTTTCTGATTACAGGACAGTCTATTCAGACCTGGGAAGAAGAGAAAACACATATGAACTATAAAGTAGCCAACTGACAGATAGGAAAAGGATAAATGGGAGATGAATCCAGTCTACTGACTCAAGTGTCTTGACAAACTCAACTTCGTATTTGCTTCTTGAAAAACTGACCCATTACACAGGGCTGAGGGGGCTGCAGAGACCCACCATTCCTTAGTGTTTTGAAGTTGCATCATAAAAGCAGATACCTATATTGCTTAAATAAACAGTCCCCAAGAAGATTCTTGAATGCTAAGATTTTTTTCTTGACACTTCTTCATTGGTTGTCGCATTTGATATTCCAAAATAGTTTCTCATTACGTCTCCCCAGAGCCATTTCCTTCTTAACAGTGACTACTTAAAAGCAAAGATGACACCCAAGAAGCATTTTAATATTGAAGAAAATTACTTCAAGTTGAAGCACCATGGCAACTAGAAGTTGCTATGCATTTTTAAGTTTATCACTTCTTCTGAATTTCCATTTATAACAAATCAGAGTTGTTTCTGTAACACCTAAACACATCGATAGCCTAGCCCTTCAAACGACATTTGCAAATGGGATTTCTCCATCAATCAAGAATCAAAACAAGAAAAAAGTTAACAGAAAGTTGACATTTGTGTTTTATTGGCAAAAATAAATATTGAAATAACAAGGAGAATGTCTCTCATGAATTGCCTATTGCCATAAAACCTATCAGTATTCTTGCCAGCCCTCTCATGTGGCAAAACAGGGGGTCACAGAAGAGCTAGTGCACACACATAAGTAAAGGAAATGTCAGAAAAGCTTAGAACATGAATGGGACACTGTGGTATGGTAAGTGAAGATACCTAGAAGAGATAAAAACCTAGTAGGAATATGCAAACTTTAAAAAAAAGGAAAAAAGTGGTTGCAGAAAGTCTTTACAACTCCATTTACAAATATTATGCAAGTATTAAATGTTAAAAACTGTACAGGAACAGTGCACATTAAAAGTATGACAAGAGGATAAGTAGAATTTTTTTAATGTTTTTTTTTTCCCCCAGAAAAAATGCAAGTTCAAAGAATTTATAGAATCCATAGCGATACATTTTCAAAGTACTTTGCATATTTTAGGTAACAAAACATCTGCATGAAAGTACCTATTCTAACAAATTCTTCATATTTAAGCTGTTTAATACCTGTTCTAATTACTGTGTAGAAAAAAAAAAATACAGAAAATATCCCCAGTTAACAATGCAACTTAGACTGAGTTCTTGTGAGTAGGTACCTGGATAGTTAGCAAATTTTTTTTTTTTTTTTTGTAAATACACCTGTTTATTTTCAAGTTTTCACATACATTTTAGAATTCTGATGAACACGAAGTACTCTGCTATTCTCATATCTGAACCATTACTGAATCCAAATTTTTAAAGGGAACACTTGAACACAAAATAATTGGTAAGCACACAGTAGAACACTAACTTAGGCATTATTTGTGCCATAATCTAGAAGCTTACCTTTTGGATTTATTCCAGTCCAACTTCTGTGTTGAGAAAGTTGAAATCAGAACTGCTTGCTCACTTACAAAAGTGAAAAGCTCAAGTAAATGGATAAGTATGTCTACTGTTCCACTCCAAAATGGACATTTTGTCTACCTGCTGAATGGTGCAATTGGGTATTCCTCTTGCGTATAACAGCATCCCAGCAATATACAGCCATCAAAGAAGTCTGCGTCAAGGGTCCAAAACATGTTTCAGTTCAGTGATTCTACTTACTCTAGCTTAAAGAACTCTTAAGAAAATATTGCAAACTCCTATCAACTACTATCTGCGTGACAGCTGTAACGTATGCCAAGAACCCATTTCATGCCCGAATAGACCACTTTTTCTTTGTGATAATTCAGCTATCCTCTCTTGTTAGTACACAGCACTTTGGGGCTCAGATTATAATCCTTTAAGGAACTCAATTGCCAGGGTTCATGCTGCTTAAGAAGTCCATTTGTTTTGTTAGAACAGTTCATATTTAAAACATAACATATTTCAGCAATTTACTCTATAATAGCACAAGGAAAAATACTGCGTATTTCCTATTTTTGTTCTGTGTGTTTTTACAGCTGAGTGTGCTCTAACAGTTACTTTTGATAAAAAAAAGCTATAGTTAGAACTAGCGCTGGCAATCTTTATGCACTTCAATGTATTTAAGATAATGGATGATTTTTCCATTGCTACAGCAAGTATTCAAACAAAGTGTACACATCCGGTCACAGGCTGTGTAGGACTTACAAATTCTGGATAGTGTGTATGCAATATTTGTGTAACCGTACTATTTTCTTTGTAACCATCTTTGCTGAATGCATCCACCAGCCAGAAAAAGTGAAGAGAAAAAACAGAGGCCTCAATGAAAACTCTTACCAGTCAACAAACTAAAACGTTTAACAACTTAAGAATTATTACTCTGCTGCCCTAATTGTCATTGACATTTCAAAACTAGGAAATTTCTGAACAGAAAGCAGCAGCAAGGGATCAGAAAAAGGGCATAACTGAAGGCTCTCAAAGTATTACAGGAAGTAAGACTATCTGATTTCTGTAAAAGGACAGCAGTCCAAACTAGCTGAAAGGTATGCTAGATTAGAAAGATTCACTAGTCAAAAAGGCACATATCTTCGCAAAATATAAATCCTGAACAGTCTCATTCCAAGAAAACTTTTCAATAGCCAGGAAATTAAGCAGGGAAAAACAACAGAAAGTTACTATAACAGAAAGTTACTATTTTATTTTGGCCACTGTATATTTCCTGCTGATACATAGGAACAAGGATATGGTAAAACCTTGTGTGAAATATACAGAGCATAACATGCACGTTTAACTGCGACTGACTACATTAGCAAGTAGAGGAGACAAACGGGAGCAGACCTTTAAAGCAAAACCTTTGGTGCCAACAACCTGATGTCAACATGACACGTTTCAGTTTGGTAATGCTCCAGACTAGCTACAGATTAGTTCCGTAGATTGAAGACCTGATACAGAACAGCAGGAGAAGAAAATTTTAAGCTACTGACTACTTCCTTCAATGGTCCATACTGATTGGCAAAGCGTACAATAGAAGGGTTGAAGGTCTGCGTTTCCTAGGGGTAACGGTCTGTGCAGGAAACACTTCACAGAAAGAATGGTTCAGCTTACAGAGACTCTCAGCCTACCATGACACAGAGATGTTAGGAATTCCCAACAGAGGGAGCTGGCCAAACTTGCATGGTAGCTTCACTCTTCTCAGAACAAAATTAAGAAGTAAACCAAGCACACAGAAGAATCCATTCACACTTCTGTAGGAAGCTGAATTCAAACATGTCAGCAGCCAAGCTATTTATAAATTGGGAAACATCATATTACTTTACAAAAAGATTTGAAGACAAGCAAGTGGCGGGATAATTCATTTTATTTTGGATATTTTAGTTGAATGTGATGATTACACTTGAAAGGAGTTCCTTTTTGTCTACATCTCCTTTTTTCCTGCTTTTGCCTACAAACCAGAAAAGTCTGGTCTAGGAATATTACAAACAGCTTTGCACAAAGTTGTGTTCTGTTCCAGCAAACAAATGGCGTCTTAGTTGGTGAAAGTTTTAAAAGTTCTAAAACTAAGTTCTAGTTCTGTAATCTTTTCCCGATTACTAAGTCTGCTCACAGGCCAATAAGGACCATCAGATAGGGCAGTTTTATCATCCAGCAGACAGGGAAAGCAACACTAGGAATTAAAAGCATGCTCCCAATGACCTAGTTTTTATCAAAATGGACTCTTAAGATGCAAACAGGATTGCAAGACAAAAAAAAAAGTTCCTTTAGAAGATTGTTTTTATTGTTGTTGTAAAAGCCACAAAAATTCCAAAGGAGGATGACTACTGTATCTTATCTTTTTCTGTATCTCCATTACAGAAGCCTTGATAACAATTACTCGTTTGTGTAACTGTGAATGTCAGTCAGTGACTGTCCCAACTTTTCAATTACAAGGGCTCTTCCACTTGCCCTCAATATGCAGCACAACTCAGATGCTGAACTCAGTGTCTTGGCCTCATTTCTAAACTACTTTTTGACTGACAGAAGACAGTCTCTTTAATGTAGTTTGGAAGAAGTTGGCAGTCATATCCATAGCATACAATGTGCACATTGCATCTACCAGACAGTCTTAAAACTACCAGGATTTTAAACATATTTTTAGTACTTTAAATTACTACAGAAGCAAAATCATATCCTTAATATTTCCCAGAAGAAAGAGCTCGATACTTCAGTGCTTTCAGATGTAAGAGCTACTACCATTAAGCGTTGATAAGAATCAATAACTAATTAGTTAAGATGACAGTTGATATCTATTAAAGATAAAATACAAATGAGCAAAACCCCTTCACATATTATATAGCCAACTGAAGGCTGTCTACTTTTTTTTTTTTTTTAAGTAGTACTTGGAAAAAATTGAAGTATTAGTTCCTTTAGGTTATTTGAGGTTATGGGAAGACTTCCAACATTCCTATGCTTCTATACACACACACTTTCCCCTGAAGACTATCTAGAAATTTATAAGCTGACAGCTCAGAGATGCATCCTGGCAATTCAAGATCTAAAACAGGTTAAAAGATAGCTGTCTGCCCCACCCCAGTCCTAGGCATTACCATTCCTGCAGCAGGGTAGGCAGAATCCTAGGTCAAAGAATAATTTTAACTGGCATGGACCTCTGGAAATCATTTAGACCAGTTCCCCACTGCACGCAGCGACTACTTGGAGCAAGTTGCTCAGGGTCTTGTCCTGTTTAGTCCCAGATAGAGATTCAATGATCTCTCTAGGCAACATGTTCCAATGCACGACTTTTTCTTAATACTCAATTAACTTTTCCGCTCCTGCAACTTGTGTGTGTTGGCTTTCATCCCATCACTGTGCACCTCCAAGATGACTATGCTTACCATCAACTCAGCCACCAATACACATGCTGACTGGTGAACTGTAAGCCATGGAGTTGCTTCACGTTGTGCTGAAGGTAAAGTCATTGAGTAATCAACTCAGCTTCCTTTATCTTGCAAGTTTCCAATCTTTATCCCCTACAGTGACTCTTTACATTTATTTCTGTAACATATTAGTGTATTTCTTTTTCTGCCATATTCAGATTAGACACTTCCTTCAGAAAACCATGTGTCAGTTTGTATCTGCCACTGTAACCGCCTTCTCACCCAGAAGACAGACTTGAAGGTAGTTCTGAATTACCTAACACTTTTGATAGTGCGGTGGTTTAACAACTGATGGGCAGCTAAGCACCACCAGATGCTCTCACTCCCCCAAACTCAACAGAACAGGGGGAGGAAATATGATGAAAAAAAGCTCTTGGGTTGAGATAAAGGCAAGGAGCTCACTCACCAATTACCATCACAGGCAAAACAGACTCAGTGTAAGGGAGATTAATGTAATTTATCACCTATTACTAACAGACTAGAGCAGTGAAAATTAAAAGCAAACTAAAAACACGTTTGCTCCCCCCATTAACCCTCTTCTACCTCCTCCCCCTGAGCAGCACAGGGGAATGGGGGCTGTGATCAGTCCATAACACTTTGTCTCTGCTGCTTCTTCACCTTCACTCTCTTCCCCTGCTCCATGTGGTACCCATGGGCTGCAGGGGGACGGCCTGCTCCACCATGGGCCTCTCCACGGGCCGCAGGGGAACTTGTGCTGCGGCGCCTGGAGCCCCTCCTGCCCTCCTTCTGCACTGCCCTGGGTGCCTGCAGGGCTGCTTCTCACCCCTCTCTCCCAGCTGCTGTGGTGCAGCAGTTTGTTCCCTTCCTTAGCTCTGCTCTCCCAGAGGCACAACCAGCGTCGCTCCCTGGCTCGGCTCTGACCTGACATGGGGCAGCTCCTGGGCTCTGCTCACAGAGGCCACCCCTGCAGCCCCCTCCATTGCCAAAACCTTGTCACAAGCCCTCTACAGATAGCTAGTCAACTTTATTATTTCAGAAGCTCAAATGTTATTTCACTGATGCTGGTGATTTCTAACCACTTCAGGTAAAATATTTTAAGAGCATGGTTAAATGAGGACAACAGACTGCACACAGAGGACTGTCTGATATGAGCCCAAATATTGAAAAAAATGCTGAAATGTTGTACCAGTTTCACATGCATCATATCATGCTGTATATAGTGGCTTATTGAAAATCAGTTTCATAGTATTTTGGGCTGTTAAGGAACATAAGAATTCTGAAGACTCTTCATTCCTGAATCTTTACCTTTATCTCTTCCTCACCTTAACCCCCCAATAAATAATCTCCTAAATAAAACAAACATTAGGATTCTTTGATTACTTTTTTCTTCAGGAAGGATCCAATTAACATGTATACATCTAGACTTTCAGAGGGCTAAAGCAGACCGATACATACAAACTATCCTTCATGGTATGTGCTGGAAGAGAAAGCGTTGCACCACTAACATTATTACTAACATAAGCATTCACCTACAAAGCGCAAGCCACAAACTTCTCTTTCAAATGCAAAATACATGTCTTCCAAAAGTCATACCCCTGCATGAAACATGCTGCCTCCTCCCCCCCCCAAAAAAAATCCAAAATCTCAAAGTCTTTAAAGCTGAACAGCTTTTATCAGCACTATATCGAGTCAAACCTTCCTTCTGCACTTGCTCTTTTTTTCAGTTCTGTGGGTTTATTTAACTTGTGAATTCTCACATTACACATTCCATATATCCCCATTCTTCTGGTGAATACCACTGTGATATACCATTTTCCATATTAAAAATCAAAAGACGCTTAGGTTTATGAAACTACTTGAGAGATCTTTCCCAGTTGTATCTTTTTCCAAAAAAGATTAGTTTAATCTCATTAAACGAAATTTACTGAATTATTTTTATTTGAAAAGTTATAAATCCAAGTTAAACAAAGCTGTGTTTACCAAGTAATATAATTTTCACTCATTCCTTCTTTCACACCAGCATAATGCATTATTTCTCAAGAAAGCAGAAAAGTTATCAAAATTTGCATAAACCCAAATGATTAAAAAAACACTAACACAAGAGCTTCATAGCAGTCATCAGGTACTTGCCCAGAGGCCTAAAACAAGTCTTTCCTGTTGACCACACCAACCATAAAGTTCATAGTTTAGCAAGGAAGAACACACTCCAATTAAGTAGTGGTGTACAAAAAGGATGTTTACTTTTTCTTTGTGCTAGTCCTTGTCCATTTATAGATTGAGGTAAGATAATTCACTGCCAAGAGTCCTCCGCCCCAGCATTACTCATGTGTTTTAAGTGAGAAGTGGAACAAAACAGTGAGAAGCTTAAGAGACACCGTGCTTTAATCAAAGCAACGCAAAGAGCGAAGCTGGCGTTTTACTACTACTACCTATTTAACTACACGCGGCTACACACACTTGAAGGACGAGGTCCTAAACTGGTTGTTGTAAATTGCTGTAAACTCTAAGTTCATCACCTGCACCACCACCCAAGTAATGATCGCATGAACGCGGAGTTGTGCAACATACTAATAATCTTAAAACGGATCTCACTAAACTTTATGTTCAATGCAGCTTCATTGCGTAATTCACAATAGCTACAATATTGTTGATCTTGAAGCAATAAATCAAACTTTGCCAAAGAACGTTCCCCATTGACTGAGTTCAAAGAAAATGAATCACACAAAAGCAACCAAAGACAAGGTTTTGTATTTAATTGAATACTCAAAAGGGAAACTAAGCACCTATGCAAGAAGTTTCACAATCACTTGCTATTTCATTATGTCAAATCAAAAAGATACTGAACTTTTGAAGAGAAAATAGCTCACACCTGATAGGTGTTTAAGAAAAATATTGAGAGGATTTCTTCATTTGGAAAACAGATTATACATCCAGACACCTTTTAAGCCATAAAGTATTAAAATCAAAAGTAAAGAGAGGAAAATATTACACAATAGTTCTCTGAAGCCCCCCCAAAATACTTATACGACGTATGTAGTAACAGGATTCTATGTCCCCCAAAGATGAAAAGTAAGTGTTGCTTTAGGCTTTCAAGTACATCGTTAATCTAAAATCCAAGTGTTTCCTCCATTTTGTCCTAACTTATGTTGTGCTTTTTGAAAGAAAAGGCAAGGGCTGGTTTAATATGTTTGGGTCATTTCAACAGGAAGCTTACACTCTGGTTCTCTTCTGCTTCCACCAGTCAAAATCCAACCTCCCCAAAAAGATGATCTATGTCTTAAATTCTCAAATTAATCTTCCTCAGATTTCTGAACTCATGTCTTGGCTATCGCTATCCTCTTAAGCAATCAAGTTGCAAAATTCAGAGTAAATGCTAGGTAAACGAACCCAAGCCAACACATCCAGAACTGGAACATCCCTGAGGAACAGGGACAGCCCTCTGACCAGCGCAGGTGCACTGCATCTCATTTGAGAAGCCTTGTGCCTAGAGCAATGGCCTGGACCCATTCGGTCTCCTCACTAGCCACGTATCATTTGAGCCTGTTAAGTACAGTCCTTGAGCTTCCGTGCCCTCTGCTAAACTGCCTCCTGCAGTTTCACCCAAACAGTAATACTTCTAACAGAAGAGTGATATTTTAATGCTAAAAAAACAAACAAAAAACACAGCACACGTACACTGAACTTACTTTAAAAAACACTGTCAAAGAAATTAGTGTGAGTTAGATAAAAGATCAAAGCCTTTCAGAGAAAGTGATAGTACTGCAGTCATGATTCATGCTTCATTCAGTTTCTGAAAGAAACAGGTTTGATCAAGTGAAAAAGCTGCAGGCTTGACAGGTAAGGGCTTCCCAATATTATGTTCCATAAACGAGTGCCTCTACTACTTCTGATATTCTTACAAATAGTTTGCCACGTCCATATGAAACAATCGCATTTATAAAGAATCATCCCAACTTCCTTTTCCTTGGAAATCTGGGGGCAGCTCACTTACTCCCTTCCCTGCACTCTTTAGAATAGCTATGCTACCACAGCACAGGCATCTGGGGTTCCCTGCACCAAAATGCCAAACTTAAATTTATGCACTGCTAAGAGTGACTTAAAATTTCCTATTTTCTGCTCTCCATTGCACCACTTTTTCATCTATGCTTCCAAATTTTCCTCAGAAGCCTGAACTAAAATCAGCTACAGCGGTGACCTCAGTAACACAGAAGGTGCAAAAAAAGTTTACCCTCACTCTGCTTTCTGAACGCTGGTGAACACCACACTTTGAAAGGCACCTACTAGACAGCTCTCCCTCTGCTCTACTAGTGTCCGGTACGCCCTTTAGGACATGTTAGAAATGCAAAAGCACAATGGAAATCTGTAAGAGCGATCAAACTGGAAATACTAGCACGCAGCACAGAGCTATTGCAGTACTGCAGCTTCGGTCTGGAACTGGTACAGAAGTATGCCAGAGATTAAAAAACAAAACAAAACCCAAACAAATAAACATGCCCTCTTTTGGCTCCAGAAAACCCACTCAGGAAGGACTTCTTGAGCGAGTAGTGGACTCTCTAACATCTAACACAGGAAATGATTTTAGACTTTCCATAATATTTTTCCCACACAGAATAGATCCCTCTACCTGGTACCTGTTTTCGCAGAACTCTGTAGGAATTAATCATCTGTGTGCTGTAATCGTCGTCAGGCATGCCTGAAATTAATTTCTTATTCAAGGCTCATTAGATGACAATTAACGCTGCATATCAGTGCATCTCTCCATAGTCACATTTGCCCCCTATTAACAATAATATTTTTCTCCTTGCTTTCTTTGGTTGATAATCATGAGAGAAGGCAACAACAAGCAAGTCAACAGACCTCTAGTAACAGTCTCAAAGAGCACTCCAGCTGACACAGACGGCCTTGTCCAGCTGACAACAGCTATAAGACAACATATGGGGAAGGGGCTGATAGATGTGCAAGGAAAATTGGGAGAGAGAGAAGGATCAGACGCCAAACCGTCAGAAGATAGCTGTACCCACACAAGTCTGCCTTATCCCACATAAAGAGGGAAAGCTACTTTTCTATGAGGTAACCTCCCTGCATTTGCCACCAGAAAGTTACACTGGTTGAAGTCTGCAGGAAGAGGATAAAACCCAGTCAGCTCAAAACCATGACCTCAACCTAGTTACAAGTCTGTATGTACACCAGGAAGACCACAGTTACAACCCCGGACCTTCTCCCCCAGTTTATTTCTTCAAGAAAAAGGAACCTATCAAATAAGAAATTAATCTATTGGAATGGCAAGGCAGCAATTACAAAAAGATGGTCAAAATGGAAAAAATGAACCCCCCCAGAATAAGTGCGTATATAAAAGTGCTCTATAAAAGACCCCCTGCATCAAAAAAATAAAGGTGAATCCATCAGTACATGTATATTACACAAAAGTCCGTGTTCCTCTCTTCTCAGTTTAGACCCCTCCCCATCCCATAACAAACAGAACTATTTAACTTTTAAATGATACTTGAAATATAAACTACACCTACTTGTAATGAGCACTGCAGACTCAGACCAAAGAAATTCATAAAGTACAAATCATAACAACAGGATCCCCAACTTTAATGAAGCTCTGACTCTTCACCATATTTATAGGTAATAATTACAGCTACACAATATAAATAAAAGCTAAAAGAAATGCAGAAAATAAGATTGCACCGTTTTCTAGGCTACTTACAGGTCAGTACAAATATCTGAAAAAGTGTTTCTAAAGAACAAAAATAAAAAAGAAAGCACCTCTGCATCACATCAATAAATATATATAATACAATAATGTTAAGGAGAGATGTTTAGTAACTAAAAACCTATGTATACCTGAGACTTCACAACATAGTTTGAATGGATTGTATCAACAAATATAATCAACTCAAATGATAAATACATAATAGCAGCTTATATTTGAATTGTTACCACATAATTGGAGCACTATTCTTGTTTCGCATTGTTTAATGTGACTTATTTTGTATATATTGAGACTCTACATAAGCAGCAATCCCATTAACCCAGCTGTATTATTAGGTAAAAAACAACAACAAAAAAGCACAATTTATCATTCCTTAACACTGCCTTCTGTGTTTATATAACAGAAAAACAATATTTTAGACAACACAGCATGTAGCAAGCCACAAGAAGTCTATACTTGCAACAATAACCAACTACCACTGAATTAAAAAATTAAATTCTCGTTTTGTCTGGTAACACCAATGTGTTTTTATAACATCCAGAAAAGCTGTCACACTAAATCCTCCTCCAGGTCCTTTTTTAATGTTTTAATAGCAAATGCTTCATGAATACACATGCGCAAATAAAAGCATGAAAACAGATAAAAATTACAAAACGTTTTTAATAAAATCTCAAATTTCAACATTTGAGTTCTTCTACCTATTCACATGAAAAAAGCAACAGTATGAACCAAACTGAGAAGTATTACATCATCATCCACGCTACTGAAAATGTTTAAAAAATAAACAAAATATTTTCCTGCCCATGTACCTCTCTTGTACCAACTCACTGTCTGCAGCACATAGCCAGAAAGGAGGCAGCTCTCTGTACTGCTCTGCAGCTTCACCGTATTTTTCTACTTTGAAGCCTACCACAAAGCTTTCTCAAGAAGGTAAAGTACTGGTTTCCTTTTGTTTGTTTTTGCTGATGTTTTTAAAAGATGCATTTAAAGATGCTGACACTATCAACCAGGAAAAATACCTTGCCCTGGACAGGTCTGGGTCCTAAAAAATGCAGGTAATCTTGATTCTTAGCATTCTTTCCAATGCAGTTTTTATAACTTGAAAAGTTTTAAGTTCCAAATTCAATATAGCATGGAGAGGGGTTTTATTAGTAACTAGTAGTAGCTACTGTAGCATGTAAGCCTTCCAAACAACCCTATACAAACTAATATGCAGTAAAAATAACTCCTTGCCTTCAAAAAAAAGGTCATATGAACACACTAGACACACTAAACATACGATACATACAAAAAAGCACCGTAAGTTTCTCCTCCTCGGCTCACCACGTTCAAGACAAGTTGGTGCTTTAACTTATCTCATTCACTTTTGATCTGCATTTCAACTACTATTCATCAACCTTTCATCATATCCACTCAGATATGAAAGGGTTTTCCCCCCCCAAAACACATTTCAAGTATTCTCTTAACATCATGCAAAAATCCAGTACTGCAAAACAACTTAACTGCAGCTTTTTACTAGAAGCCTGTGGATGTGGCTTGCTCCCCATCTTCCCCCGTTCCAGACTGTATCCCATCAGCCCGCTCTGGAATAAGCTTGAGCCAATCATTTCAGCTTCAGTTCCCTCCCAGGTACACCAAGAGGAAAATTTAATTTCTACGTTCAAAGTCTTTGGGTTTTAGTTCAGGAGGGCTAAACTGAAAATTGACCTCTCCTTGGCACTGGGATCCATGAAAATCCAGCTGTGCAGTCAAGTTTTGAAAATCTCCAAAGACCCCATGGCCTTTTTGGGCAACAACTGAGATGAGGTGACTCACAGATGACTGCACTTCTGAAGTATATTTACATTTTCTTATCATCAAGACCTGGCAGAAGCCCCTACCCTTTCTGACAAAATGATACTGTTACGTCAAATAGCACTGAAAAAGGCAGTGGCACCAGCAATCTATTCCATATAACAGAGTTTTTGCACTGAAAACTTATTTCTGACAATGTTTTTCACAGCAGAACCATTTCCTGAGGTTGATTTGCCAAAACTGACAAGACTCGTAGTATTCAGTTAGACACCCTTGCCAGGCACATAAGTCCGTGTTTTTAATGCTGTTCTATGGTAAGGGATGGGGTAAATACGGCATATCCTCCCTTCCTTTAAAACCAATATAGACATCACATGAAGAGAAAAATGTATTTACAAACAAATCAGATAAAATAAAGGAAGAGGCCATTCATTTATCAATGTGATAAATGACTCCTGAAGTGAACAGTTTTTCTGTTTTGTTTTTTAAAATTAATTTTAGTAATGAACACAAAGACAACCTAAGGATATAAATTCCTTTTGTAGCCAAGGTAAACATTCCTTCTGCAATTACTTTATATTTGGTGTTCCCCCTCACCTTCCAATTCTACCTTCATCGCTTGTTTTACCACAGAAACATTAGCAATGTTAAGTCAATTCTATACTGGTTTTGCTGGAATGTTAAAGATCTTAAACATGAATCACTTCATTTAAATACTCTTTCACCTTTTCTTGTAGTTATTCATTAGCAACTGGTGTTTAAAAGAAAATTATTGACCTGGACATTGAAAAAATCTTTACCTGTTCAGAAAGCTTGGGTTTCACTTTCTTACGAAAATTTCAATAGTCCTCTAGCTGTCATCTAGGAGTTTAAAGAGAGGTCCTGAATTTTTACCACAAAAACCAGCAGAAAACCATAGAAATTGCAAATATTGTTTCATATGGATACATATATGGACACACATGCACATGTATACATTATAGTTTGGAAAAAAACATGAAGGAAAGTAGCCCTCCCCCCCAAACCCCAAAATCCCTTTTAAAAATAATTCTTAAAGAAGTTAGACTTGTACCTACAAGTTTAAAACCTTTGATTACACCTAACTCAGATAGTTACAATTCCAAAAGATCAATACACACTGCTAGACCAGAACAGTTAATTCTACCATTTTAATCAACTCCTGTTAGTAAAATTACATTTTAGTTACTCATCCACAGTTTCAGCTGTATATTACAGCATTCTTCAGATTTCTGTGAACAGACAGGCAAGCTGTATAATTGAATAAACACTACTATCAATTTTGTTGGATTCTAAAACTTCTGACGATTTTAGAAGCAGCCATAAAAGCAGACTTCAAAGAATATTTTTATATCTCTATTTCTAGAAGCAGCACCTACTTACTGTTTTAGCTAACCAAAGAAAACACTAAATATAAATAGAAACAGGAATGAGTTACAGGGAAATACTGAGCTGGCGTTACTTAAGTACGCACATAAGAACACTGGATAAAAACTACAAGCAAATCTATATAGCGATTTTTTTCCCATACAGCAGTACCACGCAGCTTGCTGTTTAGTGAGCAACATTTAACTATTAACAAACCCCGTTAAGACAGATTGAGCTATTCCAAAATAAAAGGCTTCTCTCTGAATAGTGTATACTGCCTGATGAACTGGTATTTGTAGAAGCACTCCTTGAAAATGACGCACATTCCATCAGCTCACAGATCCAACTGAAAAATATTCCTACAAGAGGCAAATTTGCAGTTTGATTTGACTTGCCATATGACTCCATGATTGCTGAAGGCATCATAAGAGAGAAGAATTAAATGACTGAGGGAAGAGGACTCTGTGGGACAGGACTGAGGGACTGATCACTTCTAGGTAGTTTCAAACCAAGTTAAGCTCTCCAAGATGTACCTACACCACAAAGGGGTTCCAAAGGCACACTAAAAACAAACACCTTTCTCCTTGGAGTGAGTCTTTACCTTCGGACTTGGTAAACCTACACCCATAGCATATATTTCTTTGATCACAGTTATGAAAGAGTAACAGATTTTATGGGTGCTTCAGGTACAATGAACAAAGTACAAAGTAATTGTTTCATACAGCACTCCCCTTCTCTCAAAACAGTTACAATTAAGGAACTTCCACTAACAATTCCATGGATAAGCAGAGATTTTTGTTACAGGATTCACTTGTCTGGGCTTTTTTGTTTACCCGCCTTATACTGTCAGCACTTAAAGGAGTCTCAATTCATCATTGCTTCAAGCCCACTCAAAAAGTATACACCAAACAAGCAGAGAGAAGATGCAACTGTAGAAGCCTTCAACATAATTTCTAAGAATTCTTCGTGTTATTTCCTGTATCCCAATTCCTCCATCTATTATGAAGACCTTTGCAAAGATTAGGTCTTAAAGGCTTTTTTTT
>VXAA01007286.1:207770-219865 GCA_013399115.1 Anseranas semipalmata
TTTTTTTTTAAAAAACTGACCACCAACTACAGACAGATTACCCAAGACTCCCAGTGGTGAGTGCAACTATTTAGGCTCCAAAACTCTTCCAATTCATTGCAGAACAACTTTAATAATGACCACCAACCTGAACAGGGACAACTTTAGTGACCTAAACTCATAAAATTCACTGTATCAGAAAGAGTCTTAGGTGATCAGTTCAGCCAACTAAAAATACTGGCTCAAATGTCAAATACTTTTAAGTCTGTAGATGCAATAAAGATAAAACTTTCGCTTTTACTAGTTGATATATTAATTGCAAAAAAAAAAAATAGTAACATGATGTATGTGTTTTTATCAACTGAAAGCATTTCAATGTTTCAGATCAGCCAAGCAACTGATACGCACGTGAAGCATAGAAAACAGAAATTCTACCATAACAGATTTTAAGATCAGAAAACTCATATGAATTTCTAATGAGGTTTAACCTGCATCCTTTTTCAGATTAAAATTAATTGTTAAAATAAACATTTGATGTTATGACATTGCTTAAAAACATGGTTCTGTTTGTAATTTTCCTTTTCAATCTTTCGTATCACACTTTATCAGAGGTTTCAACCAAGAAGTTTTAAACATACCTAGATGACTCTGTAGATAGAAAACTACAAAATAAAGTAACCTTACAAAATGGTGTGGCCAATATGCTAACACACACACACACAAACACAGTCTTCGCTTTACTCTCCCCCTCAAGAAACCAAGCCACCCTTTTAGACATTCAGATTAAAGGTTTTTTCCCCCTGCACAGGGATTTGAGAGCACCGCTTGTTTATTCTTATTGCTTACAACATTTCAAACATAGCTTTCTGCCCTTCTTATAAACCAGGTGCATTGAAAAAACTTAAGATGTTATGTCATCTGTTTTTACACATCCCAAAAGACATTCTCAAGAATGGTAAGTGTTAGAAATTGGTGAGCAGCTGCTTAGTCTGTAGGATTTAACACAAACAGAAAAAGAAAGTCACCAAAATAACAGAATTTTTCTAGTAGTACATTCAGATAAAAGCATCAAAAGCTGTATTTTTTGCAGAATGTATACAATTTCATTAGTCCTACTTATTCAGTGAATAGTAAAGAATATAAAAGTTTTCATGAAATACAGGAATAGAAAGATGGCATCTTAAACCAAAAGATCCACCGAGTACTTCCCTTTGAAACACAGTTGTTTACAAGGACCCCTCTTAACCTGGTCTGACACTCTGAAATGCTTTCAGGTAATAAAACACAAAATTAGTTCTTTGACTATTTGTTTGTACAAATGAATTGTAGTAGATTCTGGAAGAGAAAACACAGGAAGCTAATTTTAAAGGACAGGTTGCTAATATACTTTTCCTTACAAATCACTGTTCTTAGTAAGTCACCATGGAGAACCAAGTTTCCGAAGCATCCTGAACAGTTTTTTTGTTTGTTTTAAATTGTTTACATAAAGCTCTACGACCATCGCAGGCCATACAGGCATTCAAAACACTGTCTAAAAGCCTTTTTCCACTTCACAGATATCAAACAAGTCTTCAACTCCGGTTTTATATGCCCAGAGAAGGAAGATGAAACATCACAAACAACTATTTCAGCAGAACTTTAAAATCTCCATGGCCTATCCAGTACTGGGAAGCAGCAGTCTTTCCCAAATGGTTTTATTGGGCACCTTTGGTATCAGGTCCCCCACTCCGAAACTTCTACTGCCGAAGGTGGCTACTGATGCAACTTCTTCCCCCCAACATCACTGTCAGAGAACTCCCTCCCTTCAGCCACATGCAAGAGCAACTGAAGTGAACAAACAGCTATCTTCCACACTCAAAAGAAGAAGGCAAGTGAAGGAGGAGAGAGAAGGGGCAAGCGTTTAAATTTAGCTATTTACTTACTGAAACACAGAAAAAACACACATACAGGCTCCGTGTTGGCAGAAATCCCAGCAGCCAGAGCTGAGAAGCTTTGCTTCTAGTCAGTGTTTGCCTCGAGCTTCACAGGAGTTTGCTCCCTCTCTCTCACGCACACAGAAGCGTACTGAAGATCAGTCTGAACTGCCAAGCCAAAGTGTACCTCAGGTTTAATGAAAGTGTAATTCATTATAATAAGAACCAGCATAACATAAACATATGCAGGAAAAACAGGCTTAGCACAGCACCACAACAGACACTAGTTTTAATCCAGTACAACAAAATACTCGCAGACCACAGGAAAAAAAAAAGTGTGTACAATTCCTTTAAGTAAAAGCAAAACATAATGTCCACTGGGTGAAATTTGGACTTGTAGAAGTTAAACCGAATAGTGACTACACCAAGTGTACATCTCTACCGGCAAAGTTCAGGAGGTAGCTGCCTGCCAGCTCAGCCATTTTTGGCCCTCAGCTCAAGGTACTGCAGCACATGGGTACTGAGATGGAGAACAGAAAAAGTATCTGTAAGACACTGATGGAATAAGGACGAGGAAATACTGGTATGGGCTCCAAAACACTTGGGGGGGAAATCACTGTACTTATAAAATAATGCAGCTGCCACCTACATGAAAGCTATGATCAATCACACACAATCACACACAATCACACACAATCACACACAATCACACACAATCACACACAATCACACACAATCACACACAATCACACACAATCACACACAATCACACACAATCACACACTGGTTGAGGTTGGAAGGGACCTCTGGAGATCATCTAGTCCAACCCCCCTGCCAAGCAGGACTACCTAGAGCACGTTGCACAGGATCGCATCCAGGCGGGTTTTGAATATCTCCAGAGAAGGAGACTCCACAGCCTCTCTGGGCAACCTGTTCCAGTGCTCTGTCACCCTCACAGGAAAGAAGTGCCCCCTCATATTCAGTCAGAACTTCCTCTGCTGTTCTTGAGCCTTCAGACATTGTAGATACCAAAAATGAAAGACCACGGAAGAATTCACTTCGCAGCAATAACATCTTAAAGCATGTATTAGCTTTATCTGCTATTACTAACTCAATAACCAATTAAGACCAAAGTTAGAAAAGAAATATTACCACTTCCAAAACCCAGAATCTAAAACTGTTGAAGTTAACTTACCAATGTGCAAGTTATCAAAAAGCTTGAGTGCCTTCAGTGTCTTTCTAGTGGATTTCAACATTTCATATAACAACTTCTATACAGATTTTTTTTGTATTTTTGAATAACTATCCATCAATTCTTACCAATGTTTTAAAAGTTGGTAAAAAAAAAAAGCAGTATGTTCTCCATGGTTTCAAGTCTATTTTAGTGAAACTAAAGCATTCAAGGTATTACCTAATTTAGAAACACACTTCAGGAAGGAGACAGCTCAAAACGTCAACCACAAGATGTCACACAAAAAAGACTTTTAAGCACAATAATTCTTAACTTTCACATTTGATATTCTACCTGCCAGACTAACCTTGAAACAGGTTCATAAGCAAGGTGTAATAGTCCCCGTCAGACCCACACACGAGTCTGACAGCATGTTTTTGCAGGATGCACTTTCGCCACCCTCCCCTCTAGGAGAAATCCCGTCGACTTTGCTCCTTGGAAATTAACTCCCACTCCTGTTCCTTTTACTGACTTTTCAGTGCCACCATCCCTTTCTGCCTGGTTTAGTCTCCACTCCTCCCCTTTCTCCAACTGGTCCCACCCTCTCAGCCTTCTCCTTCAGTACACCACATTCCCTACCTTCATCCTCCTCCTGACGCGGCCCGCTGTAGGCTGCTTTTTGGATGCGGTCCTGTCTCTCCTCCTCTGACCCACAGCCATTTCTTCCTGTGTCGAGAATCCTTCCACCTCCACTCCCCATTTCTGCACTGCACCCACTCCACTGTTTCCTTTCCCTCACGCTGCTGCAGCCCTCGCGCATAGCTAGCCCCTTTCACAACTCCCCCACACCAAGATTCCCAGATAAATGCCCTTTTTGTTTCTATCTACCTCCTCAGATTTTTTTATTTTTTAATTTATTTTACAGAGCAAGAGCATGTGCTTCCCCCAGGGCTCCCAGGAAACACAACTTCATCCTTCCCATGGGGAGAACTGCAGCAGAAGCTTTAAGGCAGTGAGAAGTGTTTCACTGAGCGGCAGCACTCTGAAGTGCCAGAGCACTTCCCAAGCAAGATGCTCCCCACACTAAGTATTTTTGGTTCTCGAAACATTTTGGTGAAATAAAGAAGTAAATGTTAAAATAGATTGCAAGTTTGCAGGCACTCTTAAGCTCTCCTTTTATGAACAGCTTTGCCCAACAAAGATAGAAGGCATGGTCTGGTTTGTTGTAACGTTATGCGACAGCTCACCCATTTACCTATACCACTATTTATATATACCATAAAAGAAAAAAAAACTAACAAAGGCCAAGAATAAACTGTAGCCTTTCCTAAATTTTAGTACAATAAATGTAGAGACAACCACAAAAGAACTAAATTCCTGGGAGGAATGCTGTTTTTCTCCAACAGTAAGAATAACAATTTGATCTGTTCTTATTTTTTCAAATCCTATTTTTCCCCCTCAAGAAAGGACTTCTCTGCAAACACGACTAGTCGTTTGATTTTTCTGGAGAACTTCTCATCTGAATGGGAGAGGATCTTGAGAATGCACGTAAGAGACAAAGGTTCAAACAAAAGCTGAATTCTTAATGAACACGGGTTTATCTTAGTATATAACAGAAACTCAAGGCTGAAAAGATCTCATCTCATTTAACTGCCTATTTGATTTTTCTTACCTTCCCAATTTTTAAGCTACATGCCTACAATAAGCCAACTCTACTGATAAAAGTCTCTACAAAAGCATGCAAAACTTCTGCTTGATGCAATAGTGAATTCACTTCAGCTTCAACCTGGGTTTACCAATGCTTTGCTTCAGCAAGCAACAGGCAAAAACTGTTTTGCTGAATACAGGAAAAGGTAACCTTCAACACAACCCCAAAATGCAGCTTCAACCTTCTTAATTCGTTGCTTTTTTAAGTGCACTCACAATAATGACTTCAGTCAGCTTTTGTGTTGTCCAAAGAGTATCGGTGCTACAGCAGGGTTAAGAAATATTAAATTCTAACACCCAAACAGCTTATCCAAGAATGCTTCTGCAGAAGCCAAATTAGATAGATGCAAAATTCGTCAGATATCATTCTTGGATTGATTTTTTTAACAACTTGATTTTGCAGTTAATAACTTAAATAAGATAAACCTGGTTTAAAAGTCAACGCAAAAATCTTAGCATGTGTTTAGAACTACTGAAATGAAAAATGAAAAAAAAGCAGAAAAATAAGGCAAATGTCTCAGTTTAAATAGTCAGGTGGTTTCAACCAAGTACAAGAGTTTCTTAAAGATACGCATATAAATGCATACACACACACACAAAGACATATTTCTGTAATTTTATAGCACTCTAAACCAGTACCTTGGTGCTTAATGATGATGCAGTCAACCCAAGTAAGTAAAAACATCAAGTCTAAAATTCTCATTAATCTTAAGAGGTAAGAAGTCTGAAGCCGATGACCAAGAATGTCTTCTCTATTAGCAAGTACCGTACTGGGATTGTCACATGGGTCCATTTCCTTATGCACGTATAAATAATGTAAGTAACTTAAGCTTCCCATACTACTATCCAGATTAAGTCCATTTGGGGGATAAAGCCTCAGCTTTCCAGAGCTCATGATGACTGCTCAATGCACTATGCATACGTAAGTAGTCCAGTGAAGTATTTTAAGCAGAACAAAAGAAAATTCCAAATTTTTCAACACACAATGCCACCATTTTCAAACAGAGTTTTCCCGTATCTTGTTTTACTTGATAATACACACAATTTCATATCGAACTGGCGACACATAATTAAAGATTACATTTGAATGTGTCAATTCTACAGTCATACAGCCCTCCATTCCAGGTAGGAGTTCAGTTATTAAATGAAGCAAACATTTCAGAGAAGTTTAGTGATAAAATTCCTATTAAATGAAGGGCTATCAGTGCACATTTCTAACAGTAAAGAAAAAAATTCTCTCACTCTCAAGGAGACAAAAAAATTAACAATGTAACTAGATCTCATGAGAACATATACAAGATATTATGCCATTGCACATTCTTTTTTAAACTCCAAATAACAAAGAATACCTTCTGTCATTTGCATTTAAAGGGGAGGGGGTGGATGTGGGAGAAGGACACCATCATTACAAAGTACTATAATTCTATTAATCCAAAAAACTGCAGAAAACAAAGTCCTAGCTAGCATCAACTTACTAACATAACACTATACAAAAACCAAAACTTCCTTATGCAATGGAAACGACTCTGTATCCATCCCCATTTCAGAATATATTTCCTTTTTAAAGTCAGAACAAATTCAATGTCATGGAAAAAAGTGTGTAAAACAGTCACCGTTCGGTATCTACATATTCTGAAAATGAACACACACATCCCAAGAAAAAAATAAGGTATCCTTTAAAAATAATCACATTTCAACGCTGTCTGCATCCTGAGTCATTAGTTTGAAATGCCAGTCCCAGAAATGCTAAGATTTAGATGACGATTATCTCCTCGACATTATCCCAATTTGATTATACAGTGTTTACTACATCAAAGCCAGAAAAAGCACAGTAATAGATTCAGTGACACACCCACTTGGAACAGTGAAGACCTATTATTAAAGAACCCTAAGAATCATTTTCAAAAGGTTTTTATTTTCAAACACAGTCTAGCATAAGATGTTACCATAAAGCAAGGTTGTTAAATATTTTTATTCAACCCACATATTTGAAGCTGAGGCTCAGAAGCTAGGTGAAATCATTTATGCGATCACGAAACTTGACTATCCTTCTTGTATAACTCTTATTGGACACATTACAGAAATTCAACAGCCAAGTTTCAGATGGTTGAACACATCAACAGAGTGTCATTAACGTTCACTCCCTTGCAACTCCACAACTCAGACCAGAACACAAGACGATGTATTTCCTTCAGGCCTGACACTGAGCAAGTTCTCAATATTTTTAGTTTTAGCATAGTTTTATTGTGCTGGGGTCTACATAATAAGCATTGATATTTAGCAAATCAGTACATTCAAATAAGCAGGTTACAGTTAAAAATCCACATGTGGGCATGCCTGTGTAGACAAGGTCATAACAACCTGTGCTGTTTCTCAGTCGTGTGGGCGCACCATGGTAGTTTAGACTGAGACAACTAGAATGATTATAATCAACACATCATCCAGAGTTACGCTGCGTAAGACAGTGATTATAATGTTGTCACCCTGTCTACGTTAGCTCTCACATCTCTAGCACCAGTAAAGCTGAATGCTAGACAACTTTAAAAGGAGAAGCTATCATCGGGCAGAAGCTTAAAATCGTCCTGAGAACCTACACCTGCGGAGCAACAAACACGATTTAACTAAGGATGCCAAACTGGTCATACCATCTGAACCTTTCAGCAGACTTGACAGCACTATCCCTGCTATCCTCCTACATCTATCAAACCACAGAGAAGTGTTGTTTGTGCAACATGTTTTCAAAGATGCGGCATAATTTTTAAACATAAACAGAGCTATTTAGCATTGGCTATCAGCAAAACAATCAGCTTATACAATCAGCTTACGTGTATCTCAACAGTTGTGATAACACCTTGAACACAAGATCTCATAAGGACAAGAGTACGCAAGCTACCACTAAAATCATGCATATGAATATACCACTGTAAATTTGTGCATAAGCACATCAGTCACTTTACGACAGCTGTCCACATAGGTTTTTTTTTTTATTCAAAGAAAACTCAAGCTGCTATTTTCCAGTTAGCATGGCTAAAAACTATTTGTAGGTTTATTCTACAATAGCTAGCTCAATCTGAAGGTACAGAAAAGTATTTTCTGTATTATATACACAAATAGAGCTTTAATTTTCACTCTTCTATATTTAGCAATGTGAACAGAACACCAGAGGTGAAATCCTTAGTACATTCCTGTCCTCGGTCCCCTGTGGTTCTTGCCATTCGTTATACAATACTAGTATAACGTAAACTGCAAGAAGGCAGAACAGAACAGTGAAGCAAACGTGTTGGCTAGTAACAAGAAGGCCTCTTCTAGAGAGCCTGACACCAGTTCTGGTCACATTTTTGGAGCATTATCCTTCAGCATATTCTTTGGAATTTGTTTAGCATTGAATCAAAGATTTTCCTATCAGTATATAAAATAAACCATGCAACACTTGCGTAAAACCCATCTCAACGTTTACAATGCTACTTACACAGAGCAGCTATCTTTTGCTCAACACTAAGACATAGACAAAACCTACCTGCAGCCTATAGCTTCTGTGACTATTGGTAATCTTCATTTACAGATGTTATCCCACTGATGACACCATTTGTTTAAAGATAGCAAACCAAACACACGGCATAGTGAACAAAATTCCTGAACAAATCGAGTAAAGCCTGCAACTTGTTAAATAACAGGAAAAAGAAGCATATAACTGGAGAAATATCCATAGGTGCCACTTTAAAATTTCCTAGTTAAAGATGGTCTGATTATCTGGAGGGCAAAAGTTTGTAACAAGATCCCATCAAGATGACCTCTGGAGCTCTATACAGGAGCTCTATTTCCATGCTCCTCTTTCAAAAAGATGATACAGTAAGTCTACCACAATGGACATACTCCTCCAAGCATATTAAAACCCAAATAAAAGACACTGAAAACAAAAGAAGCAAATGAAAAAAAAAAAAAAATCAATACTAGCAGCAGAAACAGGACATCTGCAAAGAAGAGTCACATTAAACCTTCAGAGTGGCTTTAAACAACATAATTACTACAGAACAGGGCTGAATCAAGACTCTTCTCCCAACAGCAAAGTAAGATCTTGTCTTTCTGAAAGCATTTATGACATGACAGTGTATACACACAAGTGTCAAACACGCAGACAAACTCAAGGTCTTCTTGACTCGCACAGACATTTGTTACCAGTTTGTCACACTCGTAGCAGAAATTTCATTTGAATCTGAACCCTTAAGCAAGTTTAAAAGCATTAACACAAAAACTCAAGAAATTGTTTCATCTGTGCAGAATTTCTTTAACAAAGAACTCCATACACTATGACAAGCTTGAACACTCCTTTTTGATAACATTTAAGTTTAGTTTGGAATATGTTCAAGACTACAGCAACATTCAGACGAACTAATTAAGATTATAGTATTGTGACAGATAAACACTCAACTTACTTTACATAATATCTTGCACCTTCAAAAGTGTAAGCTTCCTCCCAACCTGTGGGTAAGTCTGGAAAACAAGGAGCAAAACATTGTAATTAACTTTTGAAATGATGCTAGCCATACTGGTCTACTCCTTCATTCTAAGGTAGTTAAAATATTGCATCTTATCCCAGATGTTGAAAGCTCCAGTCCTATAAACAAGCATTTTTAAATTGACTCAAAATACCGTCTCAGTTTAAGTTCTGTAATCTAAGACAAGCAGCACAGACAAAAATATGATTTGGATTTCTCATTCTCAAACAGCAAGGGTTTAAGCATGTCTTACTTAACAATGTTTCTCCCTTTTCCCAGTAACTAGAACTCACTGTCACCATCAGTTCTTTTTGCCTTGAACTTCAGTAGCATCAAATCACTTGACAGACAAAGATCTAAGCAAAACCAATTTACTGAGTTTGCGTTACATGCAAGTCACAAGCATCTTAACAGGCATGGTATCAACTACACCACAGAGCTATTTCGTATTAGCATAATTCCACCACTGATGTGACTAACAAGTGTTCCTGCAGTGTTTACAACTCTATTCAATTTCACATGAAAATAATTGTCAATGCAAATCTAGTGGAGGAAGTGGGTACCTCTTTTCCCTCTCTGTTACCAATCTCTGTTACCAATCAGGAGGCAGGAGCCCACAGACAAAAGAAAAAAATCTCTCTGGAAAAAAAAAAAACAAAACACAAGCAACCACTAATGGTCAACTTTTTTTTTTTTTTTTAAAAACCGTTTCCTGATGTAATGGAAAACGTGAAGATGCTGGGCACCTCTATGCAACTGTAGATGCATCGCTACCATTAAAAGTTTGCCCCAGTTAATAAAAGCAATAATTGATATGTAGGGCTCACTCTGAATTGTAAAACGTATTTCCTAGTAAAAAGAAAAAATATCCAGTCTGGATCACGTGATTTTTCCTGTTTGCTTATTTGCTCTGGCTGGCTTTTTATTTCACTGCTATCTTCTCTAGAAGAAATAAAAGTAAAAATCAAGGTGTCTTGATAACGACATAAGGCAAAGTACATCAAATGGGAAGACTCTCCAGCAGAATTACGTATGGCTGCTGTAAGAACTATGCAAAAAGAATACCTTTCCAGGGCTGAGTATCTCCAGAAATAAAAAGCACTTCAGTTTATAGCAAAGGACAATGTTTTCCTCATCGTCTAGTAAATATTTCACGGTATTATTTACGAAAGACCTTCACAATAATATAAGTTTCCAGGAGAGATTTATTCACTCAAAAATTGTCTCTTAAGAGAAGACACATTTTGAACTTATTTTGACTAGGTTCCAAAATATTGGTCAGGACAAAACAAGATATAAAACCCAGAACTAATCTGTGTGATTATATCTATGTATGGAGAGACAAATTAACATACACATGAATGAGGAAAACTACAGAAACTGGTTTGTTTTGCAGGTACTTCAGTATCTGATCTACAGATCATGGTCAGTATATCCAAGGTCATACCTCACTCTATGTTTGGAAATAAGTTTAATTTACCTGATAATAACTCTCCTAGGTTACATACAATACTCCAGATACCCAAAAGCAAGCTGTATTTCCCTTAGAAGGCACTTAATGGCAGAAACAAATGAGACACCTGGAGAATTACTGGTAAATCACCATCAGTCAGAGCCACTGCTGGCAGTTTGAAAAAAAAAAAAAAAACCACGAAAAAACAGAATACTCAGCTAATATTAACGTCCAACTAGCAAGCACTTCACATACATCTGCCCCCATGCATACTGCTGTAGATGAAAGCCAGTTCCTCAATTAATCCGAGTAGTGGAAGTAGGGAAAAGAGGAGCCTGATACCAATCAGTAGTTCTATTTCCTGGCATTAAATGACTTCTTCCAAGCATCAGCCCTTCACTGCAGATTAAACTGCAGAGTTCTAATAGCCAGAAACCTATTCTTTTTAAACTATTCCCAACTCACAAAAGACTGTCCACAGTTTTCTAAAGGCTGTTTCCGACTTCCTAACGCATAAGTATTAAGCAAACATAAAAAGCAAATAATCTGATATGGTCCAATTCACTTGCAGATTTTCCTGTGATTACCCGAGCGATTACATACATAAAAACAACTGCACTTATAACTACACTCCACCACCTCCCAGTGGCATATGCAGCCTGTGTGCAATTCCAGCAGTCGGAGTTTGGCTGTGGGTCTCCAGAGCGTCTGCTGTAAATCCTCCTCCTCCAGCACCTCCTGCTGCTACTTCTCCAGAGTGGAGCAGAGACGACCGATGCCACCCTCCTCCAAGTTATTCCTAATGTTTCAGTCCCTTTTCTTCCTACCTATTCCACCTCTCTGTCACTTAGAAACCACCCACACTCTCAGCCTAGATGGAAGCGAAGGGAGGAAAAGGGTTTCTAGGTGACCGACTCCGCTCGGTGGAATCAGCCGGTGCATTTCTCGTATACCTGTCGTGGTTACATCTAGGTCCTGCTGGGAACAGATGTGAGTGGTTTAACGCTAAACGCAAAAGGATGCTGCGCAGGTGAATAACCTGTGCAGCCTGCAAAAGGCATGGGAGCAGTAAGGTGGTCTCTGATGGAAACCACACAGCATCGCAGGGGTGATACAAGGCAACGCGAAGGAATGACAGACGCGGAGGGAAAACATGGGTGCGGAGGGAAGCATTTCAAGAAACGGAGCCGAGGATCGTGCCGGTGACGAGCCGGACCGGCAAGGCAGCGCCGTCACGTCACGCGTGCCCACCCGAGGGGCGAGCAGCCGCGAGAAGTGCGGGCAGCGCGGAAGGCGCGGGCCGAGGAGTTGCGGCGGCGGCCCCGGGGCGGCGGCTTCGAGCCCCGGGCGGCTCGGGGCGGCGGGAGGGGCCGGGG
>VXAA01007286.1:220509-257796 GCA_013399115.1 Anseranas semipalmata
GACCGCGGCCAGCTCGGCCCCCCCGGGGGGGAAGCGAGCGGCCGTGAGAGCTGCAGGCGGCCGCGAGGGACGCGGGGGCTGCGGCGCGGCCCGGGGGCGCGGAGGGGAGGGGAGGGGAGGTGCCTCCAGAGGAGAGCGGGGCCGGGGCGGTCCTGGCCGTCCCGCAGCTGCGGAGCCGAGCCAGATGAAATGCGTTTCTGCTCGGCGGGACGCGCGTCCCGCGCTTCTTGGCGCGGGTTGTGTGTCCGGCGGGGCCGGGCCGGGCCTGCCCCCAAATCCCAGCGCTTTGAACCACCTCCGCTGGTCTCTCATCGGGCCTTTAGAGGCACGCGTTCCTACAGGAAATTAAACTTTTGTCGAATTTCCTCCAGGGGTGTGCACGCTCTTCTCATACCCTCAACTTCAGGGTTATTTCTCACACAAACGTGTGGGCTTCAGAAGTAAGAGACGCCGTGTTTTTTCTGCGTGTAAACAGCGCTGGCTGAGCTGTGTGCCTGCCCTCCAAGAGAGATCTAGGGTATGACAGGCATACACGTTCTCAGTGCTCAAGGAGTTGGTAGTAATTCAGGTAAAATCCACATGCAAAAACGAAATTGGGTGTACACTTGTATTTTGATGAACAATCTGAGTGCATTTGCATTTCTACATGGCTACTCAGGGCTTTGATTGAAGTTACAAATGAAAAAAGAAAATTACTAAAACTGTTGTGGCCGTGGTGTTTCTGAGAGAAGCTTGCCTTATGAATAACACGTTCTAAAGCAAGGAGAGCTGGGAAGCCTGAGGTATTCCTGTGCCCACAGAAACATTTGAAATTCAGAGTTGACAGCGTTATGTGTAGCAGCTTCAACCTCCTCTCTCTCCCATTCTGAACACTTTGGGAAAATTAAAATTTGATGGAACAAGTTGCCATGTGGCTTGTTCCCCATCATACCTTGTGGTTAAAGCCTTAAAACCCCATTGTCCTGCACAAGATATTCCAGCCCTGAAGAGCAGTGAACATGTGAGCAGACGTTGTTATCTTTAAGGAACTGGATGTAAGATAAGAATTCCTCCCTGCCCAACATTACCCTTCATTTCCACTCACCACTGACAGCACCTGAGATTTATAGACTACCAGACAAAGATACTCTGGAAAAAACACAGGTTATTCTATAAACAGTTCCCTTCTCTCCTAAAAGCAAGAGCCCTTGGATGACAAGTAAAAGTAAATAATGACTCTTCCACTGAAGGGCTGTGGAAGGCTGCCTGGCGACAGCGTGGGTGAAATCACGTGTTTTGGGCTCATGAGGTGGTGACCATGTCCAAACTTCCCTTGTGCACCCTAACTAAAGCAAAGAACAAGTGCTCTTGATCTTGAGAACACTGGGTACCTTCCATCACGCAGAATCAGTTCATTAGCAAAGGAGGACATACAGCACAGCAAGACTTATATTGGCCCAGATCCATAAAATAAATTAGGTGTTTAAGTAGAATTTAGGTGCATAAGTCCTTCTGAATCAAAGCACGTGCTTTTCCAAACTCCTTCCTTAGGCAACTAAGTTTTGCCAGTACTTTGCCTTGCAGCCTTCTTTCTGTTTTGAATGTATTTAGAATCGCTGCCTTCTTGGTAAAACTGAGAGTGCAATACCTACAGCACGTCAGTGCCTGGCTGAATTCTCAAGATATTCATTCCTCTGCAGAAGTCTCCCGCAGAGGCCTGATAAATTGGCTGCAGTCAGGCCACACCTAGGAAGGACTTACAAGATTAGTTTCTGTATAACTCACAGCAAACAGGTTGGTGGCAGCGTCACCGCCAAGAACGCTGTAGAAAACCTCTTTCAGCCTGAAGGAGGAAGAGCATTCAAAGCCATGTCACTCTCTTCCCGGGAAAATGCTTTTGCTCCAAGCTATAAGCTATTCCAAAGCTGAGACTATTCTATGAGTGTACTGAAGGTGCTCCACCTCCCCCTTTGAAGTCACATTATTTCGCAAATATAATTATTGGGCTATATGGTGGTAACATGACTTGCTGGTCTCATGAATAGGGAGCTCATCCAGTGATGGAAGATCCTGGTTCTACTCCATTGTTCAAGGACTCTTACGCGTTTTATGTTAAACAGTCATCAAGTAAAATCTGACGTTAGTAGTCCTGGAACATATGGAAGGCACATTTTGACTGTATTTACAGGAATTAATCGTGCAAGATGGCATGCACCATGAACTCATGTTGATTTCTGGGAGCCCAAAGTTTTATCATTTTGTGGAATGGAGCTCCTGAACTCCAAACAGTATGAGCGAAACCACACCTGCATCATTTTGTGCAGGCTGGTGCCATTTGGGTTAACAGTTTTTCTTTCTGAAAATTGCTCCTTAGTTAAAACTTCTGCTTCAAACTTAGTGTAAAAGTTTGCTAAAAGCAAATCACACACTGAGGTTTCACAAAGTTCACTAAGAGTGCGTCTTTCGACAGTCAGATAAGTGCTTGAGTGCTTTTTAAAACAGGGACTCAAGAATAATTTTTTTTTAAGAAGCCATGCCACCTAGAAGGGGTAAAAATCTCTTTTAAAAGCAGTTTATATCACCATAACAACTCCATGCATATTTTAACATATTACATGTTTTACCTTTCTCATCATTCTTTTTTACTATAAAAATGATCTAATGATTCCAGATGTGAAGTTGGTCAATCTGATTTATGAGATTTGGAAAAATCCATCAGGGTGTTCCCATCTGGCCAACACTTCCTTTTCCCAGAAGAGATGAAGAGGAACTGCCGAAGTAGTAGACCACCACTGAAACAACCGTTCTGATGGGCAGTGGATGGAGGATGTGGAGCAAGTTCTTGCTGTGTGTGTGAGGCAGGGTTAGGAGCAGAGCCCTTCCATCAATATATTGGCCATCCATCCCTGGGAGCTTGGGATAAAGTGAAAACCTGGATCCTCTGAACTCTTTCCAATGGTTCTCCAGTCAGAGCCCAACTTATTCCTTCCTCTTCCATCTCTACAGGACAGTAGCTTTCCTAGCAACTCCCTCAGGGCCCGGGAAGACGTAAGAAAACTAAGTTCATTGATGTTTGTTTTTTTTTTTTCAAAAAAAAAAAAAAGACATTTCAACTCAATAATGTAGTCATAATCAAAATATTTAGAATTCCTGAGGCAAAAGAACCATGCCCACGAAACAATGAATCCCTTTAAATGGGATTAATTAAAAACCAGCACTGGGAGAACATTCATTGAATAAGACTCAGAGAAATCCACCCACACCTCTCCCAACAGGTATGAGGTGACAATGAATGTATGGAGAGCCAAGAAAAAGAGGGCTAAATCTAAGCAGAGCGTTTGGCAAAGCCATTAGGCTCTGAAGCAGGGAGTGGATGGCAGTCCTGACACTCCACCGAAAACCTGGTCACAGGCTTGCGTTCGTCAGGGTTGATTCCACGTGTTCCATCAATATGAATCAAACTGGAAGAGGTTATATCACGGAGTTTGTGACTTTATGTTTTTATGCTGTTTAGCTAGCGAGACAATATAAAGCTTAACCTTGCAAGAAAAGCCCATTGCTAGGGGTGCAGTTTTATGTTGCATGTTCTGATGAGGAAGCTGCTTCTGAAGTGTGGGTTCCTTTTTGCCCCATCCCTAAACGAGGGTTTTTTCTTGCCTCTGTAATGATATTACAGCCCATGGTGAATTAGGTCCATTTGCTAATCTGGTAGAAAATAAGTCACGAATCCTCTCAAATAATTCATTTCCCATCAGATCAGTAAGCTGATGCAACTTGTCCTGAGGTCACACGATAACTTAATATCCAACACTTGGGCTGGGGAGAGAAGACCCACTTCAAAAAAAATCAACAAATACACTGGCTGACTTTCTCAGAAGTTATAGCATCTTTGTGTAGATGCAAGAAACAATTAGCCGAGGTCAGAGGAAATAAGAAAGAGAAGACAAAAAAAAAAAAGAGAAGACTGTCTAAGACAGTCTCTGCAGACTGCTCCGTTGGTAGAATGGAGCCTCTCTCTGCTATAAATAAAGAGTTTGATAACACTTCAGGGCTCCTGCCTGGTAGCTCTGAAAGCTGCAAGTTTTTCTAGGGGTCATTGGTACAAGTGGCACAGGAGTCCTTTTCTGGGTTAGTGTGAAGCATCGATCTAACTGAACAAGCTGTGGGTCATTAGCCTCCCAGCCATCAGCGTGAGAAATTCTAGCAGACTGATTTCACAGCCTGTGAGATACGGTACTGAAGCCTGCACTTAGGCAATAGAAATAAAGCATTTATTTTACAGTTTAATAAGCTTTGTAGTCTGCGCTTAACAGAAAAAAAGAGTTTTGTTCATTTCAAAACCTTTTTTTAGCTGCAATTAATGATTTCCAGGTAAGACTGTGTTATGCAAAAGTTTTCTTTCCTTTGGGACAATAAATCCTTATATGAGGATTTGATTATTTTCCATTTAATTTCTTTAAAGATCCTGTCAAACTAATACAAAGCAATCTCCAAAGCAAGAGCATGGGATTTGCTTTTCCCTGGCAAGCATCCGAAAAGCAAAACATCTGATTAGTCTACAAACCAGCATTGTCTTGTCACAAAAATATTGACCATTCAGTGCAATTTTGAACAGAGAACTCTCCTTTTGTAACTTCTGAGACTTGCTTGCCCTACTGTCCCTGTCATGTATACCATGATGAGTTTCTTGGCCCAGTCATCCAGCCTGAGCTGATGGATGCCACAATCAGGTCTTCAGGTTTTGTTTGCTGATTGTATCATATTCAACATTTCAGAAAAGATTGAGGCCTCGAGATCAAGAGCTGCTTTCCCACAACTTCACAGACCTCTAGTTTAGGAAGCCCTCAAGCTACCACAACGAGCCAACTGGTTGCTTGTAACTTTCACATAACAGTTGAAGGACATTTTTTATCACATTTATTACCATGATTAGGTTAAATTAATATTAAGAAGGAAATAATTTGTGAGAGAACTACAGTGATCTCAATATCCCACTTGTCCTCTCACTAGTGGTTGTGAGCCACAACTGGTTTAAGCCAGGAAATTTCATCTTCCAAATAATACTCTCATTTGAATCATCCAGAAGAAAATCATATACTGTACAACACATATAAATTCTCTGTCTCCCAGCTGGCTCCTCTGTTTCACAGATCTCTTCAGTATCTGGTAGACTTCAGTATCTGGTAGACTTCAGCATCTGCTTTTCTTCACACAGTCCTTTTCATTGCTGCTGCCCAACTCCTCAAAAACCTGCTCTCCAAATTCTAGGAGATGCAGAAGCTTTCTCTTCTCTGGAAGAAGCAGAAGATGACGTATGTTTCTTCTAAGAATTGTCTTTGTTCAGCAGTAGCTTGAACAAATAAGGAGAAACTTCATATGGAATATCTGGAAGGACTTCACCTGTGGCTTGCCGTTAGGTGAGATATACACGGCCCTGTGGCTGCAAAGGCTTTCACTATGTGATCTTTTCTCAGGTGCATTATTTCATATATTTTTTTAATGGGGCTAGTAAGAATTTGCAGTATCTTTCCATTTAATACTAGCAACTATATAATGATGCTATCACCATTAAGCATTTCAGCAGCTGATAGCCTGTTTCCAGAGTAATACAAAATAATAGTGTAAGTTTGATCTTTGAGATTTTTGCAGCCATCCTTGTTGCAATCTTGATGCCATTTTCCATGAAACATTACACCGTGGATATCTTGGGCTTGATGTGCTTTAAGTGATACTGTTTTTACAAGATATTTTACATCATAATCGAATCACGGTCCATTTTCTGTAATTACCAAAGTTGGAATAATATGTATGCCAGTCTTTACAGACTAAACATATGATTACCAGTGTAGTGGTTATATTCTTTAATAATACTATAGCAGAATAATGAGAAAAGTAATCCGTTTTTAGTCTGCAATTTTTTCCAGCATCATAGACAAATCCAGGACAGCTCTTAACTTGTTGATCTAAAGTTTTCTTGTGTATATTTAGATACAAGCTAGTATCTGTTCCAACACTTGTTATGTTGTTAACAGCGTTCACCTTTTATCACATTAGCACTTTCTTCCTGAACTGGACTGTTTGCTAGAAATGTTATGCTCATTTTGCTATATTTTCATTTACTTCAGCTTTCCCACATACATACTTTTTTATTTTGCTCTTCAGGGTCTCCTGTTCTTCCATAGTATCAGCTCTTCCAGTGGTAGGTAGGACAGAGTTTCGTCCTTTCGTGTTTGGTACCTTTACATCTGATATAGCCACAGTAACAATGTTTTGTTCACTGCATGGCATGAGTTTTACCTGCTTGTGCTGGGTGGGAATATAGCTGCACAAGTACTACTGAAACCTTACTTGCATAATTGTGTCCAACTGATATTTATGATATTTCAGTTACTGAGATAAGGTTTTCCTGACAAAATGAATGTGTTTCCCAAGGCCACTTTTACAGCAACAGTGACCTGGTCAATACAGTCAATATAGTCTATGGTGCAATTCATCTCATTCTCACTTGGGTGCCTATATCTGGTCAGGTGAATCACACCTTGAACTGTTCTGGCCACACTGATTAGCACTCCATAAATAAGAATGAGATCCTACCTGTAGTCAGAGAAGGCAAATCCCATCCAAAACACAGCCACCTTTTGAACAGTTCCCACAAAGAATCCCCGTAAAGATTATTCACACTTCATTTCTTTCGAAGACACTTGTAGTCACTGATGGGAGGCTTTTGCAAAGTGGGTTTGCTTCATATGAATATAGCTGTGCAAAGGGGAAATAAAGCATAAGTCTGCATTGTCTTCCAGTCAGTCTCTTCCATTACTTCTTGCAAATTCACTCTGATTACAGTTTTTTAGGCTTGACCTCTAAATCTTCAGATCTGTTCTGCATCTTCATTTTGTGATGTAGTTCTGTAGCATCAGCTGGCTTTGGTTTCAAAAGTTGTAAGCAGACCTAGCTCTGTTCTGTGGCCAAGTTCATTCTCACAGTCTTTACTAAGTTAAAACTGTATTTTTCTAGAAGCCTTTTTCTGAATGTTGGGTCTCTAGATTCCTGCTGTATCCTGATCTTAGATCTGATTTTGAAAGTTACACGATTGACAGTCGTTTCAAACATTGTAAGTATCTTGAAATTTTCTCCTTTTCAGTTTCAGTTATATGACTGGTATGTCTCAAGTATTTCAGTCTTTCCAAGCGCACAGTATTTTCTCAAATCTTTAGCACAGAATTTCTCATTTGCAGTATAGTGCTTTTGGTCTTGCAGTATTCAAGAAGACAGTTACCTTAATTCATCTGCCTTTTCACCAGTCCTATCTTTTTTTTTTTTTAGAGAAAAATTACATTATTCACTTGAACATCATCCAACCATACTCTCCATTTCTGAATAATGTAATCTGCTTTGAAATTTTAGTTGCTACTCTATAATATTCTCCACTTACCACTTCTACTCCTTTATTTTTCCTTGCCATCTTCTGTTTTGGCCTCTGCTAGTGTTCACATATATGGCTTTTAAGTTGCATTAAAGAAAATGCTCGGTAAGTGATAACAAAACATTTTTAATACAACAAAATGGTAACACATATAAAAGTTATAAATAAACAAGAAAGGAAGGAATTTGTGAAGGAGAAGCTAAAAATGCTCCACTATGGCAGTTGCTGGCACCAAGTATTGCTAAGAACAGTCGCTGTATTGGAGAGCGCTCCATCCTCTAAGGAGACCGGTCACTCAGTTACAACCAGTAACCCACTGTCATTTGTCTCTTTAGTTCTTGCATAAACTCACCTGCTAGTCTGGAGGTTAAGTCTTATGCTTGTATAGTTCTGTCATATTCTATTTCTGTCATATTCTACTTATTCTCATATGTTTTTGTCATTCAAAGAGTTTTCAACCTGTTTTGATTTGTGGACCTCTTTTTTCCAGAGGAGGCAGGAGCCCTGTGTGGCAGGCTTCTGTTCACTGACAACAGGGTTAGCTTTCATTAAACACTTAGAAGGAGTTCATAGATCACACAGTCTGGAGCTCCCCAGTTAAATATTGCTGTTAATACATCTCTTCTTTTTCCAAACAGTTATTTCCATTTCTCCTAGCTTGTCGCAAAGGTTAACCGAGCTTGCTTTTTAGCAGTTTGCTTTTATCCTTATATTTTCAATTTTCTGAAATTAAATTTTCTTTATTCAGCAATATTCCTCTCTTTTTTTTTTCATATTTCTGCATATTTAAAATGTTTGAGGTATTTATTCATTTAGAATTAGCATCCTTGCAGTTTCTGTAGTTCCTCCTCACCTTCATTATTTGGTATTAAATACCCAAAAGCTTTTGTTTGTTTGTTTGTTTTTGCTTAAGAGGAATTGCTATTGTTTCCTGCATCAAGTTCCCTCCACTTTTTAATTCAGTTACCTCGCCAGTCAATTCCCTTACCACCAGAAAAATCTCACGGAAAATAGCAGTCTTCTTTGTTCAGTATTTTAAATACTGCTTTTCAGTATTTAATAATGTGCAGTATACTGCACATCCATTTTATTTCTATTTCCTTTCGCTCTTGCTGCTCGATTGCTCCCACTAGCTTTGCTTTCTCATTTTTTCTCCCTTTCTCAACTTCCTTTTTCTAGCTCTACGGATAGCTGACACCCATTCTGCCTTGAACCCTACTTCCTCCTCCTCATCTTTGCCTCTCCCAGTACTCCCCTTTAACCTGAACTCTCTCTCCCTCCATTTGCACTTCTGCTCCTTCTAAAGAGGACCAACATTGCACAGAAGCAAGTAAAAGCTGTGAAAGAATGACCTCTCCTCTGCTCTTTGCTTTTCCCGAAGGCTGCATTTTCTCTCCAACATTGGCTGTGCACCTGCCCTCCCTTGTGATAATTTCTGCAAAACTCTGGACCTCCAGCTGGTCCCCAGAGGAGTCTGAATGGTGA
This sequence comes from Anseranas semipalmata, assembly GCA_013399115.1. Taxonomy (NCBI): domain Eukaryota; kingdom Metazoa; phylum Chordata; class Aves; order Anseriformes; family Anseranatidae; genus Anseranas; species Anseranas semipalmata. Next base: position 229,397 of record VXAA01007286.1, read on the forward strand.
TGTGAATGACGTCCCTCCCCCCAGTCTGTTACGACTATCACTTCTTTTTTACCTGCCCACTTGTCTTCTGTGTTTAATGTCCATGTGACACCATCCTTCTCCCACTCCTGTACTAAGCCCTCCGTTACAACTGACATCTGGCTTTCCATTTTGCTCTTTCTGTAGATGATGGCTTCATTTTCTACACTGAGATCTGTGCTCCTCTGCGAGTCTAGTTCAGCTCTTCTGTTTCTCCACATAAGTACCCTGTTTTGCTTCTTGTGCAATTTCACCATGCTTTTCATCTTTCCATCAAGCAAGCTACTGAGAACATTAAACTATTGTAACTTTTTAATATTTTGGATTTTAAAAAGGGCATGAAAGCATATGGCAGACTTGCAAATTGAAGAGATGATCTCAAAGCTCTGCCACCATGCTTTATTATTCTTAAAGCATCATGTGCAAAAGCTGGATACTATCCTCAAATTAGGAAGAACACAAGAAAATCTCAGTGAGATCAGGCTGTTGCAAAAAGCCTGAAAGACAAAGAGAACTCTTGGGAATCTGAAATAAATTAAGTAATCCAGAATCTCAGGAAATGATAGAAAAAGAAATTAAAAATTCCTGAGTAAGGGCAGGGGGAAGGGCATTTAAACAGATCCTATAACAAAGACAACTGCAGAGGGGATTGCGAAAGCACAGAAGAATGAAGCAACCCTGCTCAATAGAAAACAGGAGTAAGCAGCAGTGTGCCAAAGGCCCTGAAGACCGCTGGTGTTTCACAGCAAGCTGCAGCAGCAGAGCCACCGTGCTAGAGAAGCTACGTAAACCCCAGTGGGAGTATTAAACTGTATTCAAAGAAGCCACAAGAATATCAGATGAATGTCCTAATATTTGTGGTAGGAGATGGGACAGTACAGCTGTTATCATATGTGCATGTCCCTTTACTAATGTTGAAGGAAAAGGAGAAAGTTTACTGAGGAAAAGAGACGCTTGGTTCCTGCTTGATAGCCTGATTTTGTTTCAAGCACCACATGTAAAGATTGCCTGTTGCAACAAAGCACAAGCAGAGAAACAATATACATTTTAACAGGAGTTGTTCAGTGCTGCGTACATGATCGTGAAAAACAAAGTTGATCTTTTACCAGTTCAGCTGTCCAGGGGAACCCTTTCATAAATTTGTGACCATTAGTGAAGAGATCAGGTAAACCAGCAGCACTATTTATGCCACAGAAGATGCAACGTTTTCAGTAACAGGAGTCAAAAAAAAAAAAAAAAGAAAAGAAAAGAAAAGAAAAGAAAGAAAAGAAAGAAAGAAAGATGAGAGGAATGAGAAAACCATGTTTCCAGTATAATATTAGTGCCATAGAAATGCTCACACCTGAACACATTTATGGAAGAGAAGAATAACAAGCTGTAGAGGTGGCCGGGGCTGCAGGCGGCGGCCAGCGCAGGTGACAAGAAGGAAGAAAGGCAGCAGTATGTGATCACATTGCAGCAGCATGGAGATAGATAAAAATACTGGAAACCCTCCCAAGAGGACTGACATCAGAAGGTGCTTCCACATTCTCATGGGAGATAACATAGTGAGACACGTAACACCATATTACACAAAAGATAGATCTAAATGGATGAGAATTCAAATAGATTCTGGAACAGTTGTGCAAGGGACACTTGTGCCAAAAGTGTACAAGTGTTACAGCTGTACATCTGAGAAGATTATAGATTCTACACTCACCTAGTAAAACTATATTAAATGTTGGCTAGGGAGCTGCTAGAACCACAATACACAAGAATGAATGTAAGTGGAGGAAAGATAAAATTGGTTTTGGAGCAGTTGTCACCAGGGAAAAAATACATAACTGTTCAGTTGCAGACCTGAAAAAGACCTGATTTAATTCTGCACATGTGCAGTATTACTAGACAGTGTACATATATATATACATATTAGGTGTTTATAGCCAGTTCCTAAGGAAACTAGAGAAAAGAAAGATATTCCAAGAATAATATGAGAAATTATCAGCTACTTTTACCGTGATTGTCAGGAATGAAAGAGTTAGCTGTAGAAGGAGAGCATGGTTACACTGGCGATAGAGAGTAATCTAAGAATAAATGCATTTCCCAGGTCTCCACAGGATTAGAAAAAAAGGAACAAAATAAGATTGAGATAATTTGCCACTTCCTTTGTTGTTGTAGTTCTTCATTGCTTCTCAGTATCAAGGCACCGTAGTTATTTCCAAGACAGGAAGGATCAGATATGTTCTTTTTGAGTAAAAGTCCAATTACTTCTATAGGTATCACAGCACTTAATGCACATATGCTTTTGGAATACTGGCTTCGTTCAGCATGTCAGATATTTGTTAATTTATCCAAAGCCAAAATGCTATTAGAAATAAGTGACACATTAAGTTTTCGGCAGATTTTCATGGAAAAAGATCAATGCTAACTACAGCCCCTGTATTTACAATCACATCCCTTAAACATTTCTCCAGTCCTCTGTTAGTCTTCAGAACAAATTTGCCTTATGGGGACCAGACTACCAACAAAGTATCTGACCGGTAAAGTTGACAGAGAGCACAAAGCTGAACAAAATGTATAGCCACATGTAGGTCAAACAAGACAACCTTGCCTTGCATGGAAGAAAACATGAATCTTTAGGATATCTAAAGAGGAAATGAGACCCTAACACATAGAACTTTTAAACAGGATCATAAGAATTGCAAGATCCTTTTTTTTTTTTCTTTAAGTTTATTTTTAACAGATTCTGCACCTACCAAAATCGGTGGGAAATCTCAAATGAAGGTAATGCATGGAATCTAACTTGCTCACCAAAACGTTCCATGTGCTTCAGCAGCTATAGAAAGCAGTGCATCTTTGTGACATTTAACAACTGTGTTTCAGAAGAAGAATAAATGCAGAGGTAAACCAGAAGCCTGTCCTGTATTTCAAGCATTTCAAACATACAAACAAACCCAACCCAGCATTATGTCCCAGTGGAAATGAAAGTCTTAGTAATGACACAGAAATTTGAACAGCTTACTGAGTATTTGGTATGGCCTGTTTCTGTTGTAGAAATGCTTCTTTAAGCCTTTAGTGACGTGGTTGAATCGAAAATCATTAAACGAATTTTCTACCCAGAATACAGATGCTGTTACTGCAACTTGGCAACTTTCTTTTTGAACTGAGCTCATCCCAGAGAACGCAGTCTTAAGGACACATGTTTTGTCAGCAGCCCCAGTTACACAATAATGCTTACAATCAAGGAAAAAAAAAAAAAAAAAGAAAGAAAAACCGAGGCCTTTGCTGACCTTAAACAACAGCAATTTCAGCATCAGCCATCTGACTTTAACCAGTTAGAGATGCAGGGTTAAAAGATCGTCAAAATCTTGCGCAAGACCGGGTGGAGCTGAAGGAACAAGCCTCTGCCAGGTTTGCTCTCATCTTGGCAACGAGCTCCCTATCACTGACAGAGTGCTTCTGTACAAATAACGTATTTGTACAACTCCAGTGCTGTGAGAATAAGTGCTTTCTGACATCCACAAGGGATGCTGATATAAACAAATGTAGGACAAAAATACAGCAGTCAGGTGGATGGCCTTGACCACACAGAAAGACTCATAGTCTATCAGACAGCAGTAAAATATATAACCTAAAGAGAAAAACCAGCCTCTTTTCCCACCCTGTAGTGGGAAAAATCCATCCACTTAATGGATTTCAGCAATGAGTAGGCCACAAAGTTGTTTTTCTGGAATGGAAATGTTGCAGTCATTTCTTTCTCTAAATATACAGAGCAGGCAATAATGCTTACAGAACTTCATCCATAAAGAAATAGAAATCAATATGGCAATACATGATACTTGTGAAGTCCAGATTTGTCTAAAAGCTCTTAATTTCCAGTATAGCCCTTCGTGGTATTTGTGCTGCTGGCAGGAAGCTGCCCAGCAGTGATTTATCGGCAAAGAAAACAGATATCTGAAGCAAGGCTCCTATGTCCATACTTAGTTACCAAAGTAAATTGCCTGATTTTCAAGCTTGCCAAGAACCAGAAGCTCCCAGGAGCAAATGTATGATAGGGAAGGAACAATTATGTAGCAGATCAAAGCAAAGGCAGACTAACCACAGTCCACTAAATTACAGAGGAAACCAAGCCTTTAGTGCCAATTAGAATAAATTTTAGTTCTTTTCGCTTTTCAGTTCCAGGTCTCCAGTCTGTGACCCACCAACAAAGTTACTGACTCCAGAATTGCCTGCTGGTGACCAAGTACAACAAACTGGGGACCAATTCACCTGACATTTTGGGACAGGTTTCTAAGGCTGCAGCGTGTAACGTACACTTCCAGATATCTTCTAATCCAAGATAATTTAATGAATTTAAAATCACTAACTTCAGATATCGAACAGAGAATATTTTATGAGTTCTTAAACTCATTTAGATCAACTTTCTGTGTAAGAGAGCATAACATTTTGAAATCCATGCATTATCTCCAATGTGGCCTGCTTGATGCAAACATAAAATTAAAGGTCTTCTTCAGAAAGTGCCTGATACTGCCAGAGCTACGTGTTACTTCTTATAACTCCAACTGGCCAGAAGTGAAATTAGACAACTGTGAGCAGATGCTGCTGATGCTATTTGGTATCACTCAGGTAGAAAAAAATGGCCCCAAAACACCCCAATAAATCAGGACGTTACAAGTAATTTATTCACAAGCCAAGCTTCAAGCTCCTGTGGACTAAAGACATTTAATGTTTCATCAAGACATACACAGAAAAAAGTGGCTAGTGAATTTAGGCCTGTTTACTGCAAAAGAAGACTTTCAATATTGTTCAGAGAAATCCAATTGAAATGACTGAGTGAAAGTCCAGACAACAGAACCCAAATATTTAATTGTCATCACATATCACCAGTCACATAAATAAGCCCAGACTGTAGCCACAGTGAGGACTACCTTTGCATGTTAGGTCAGTGAGGGCCAAGTCCCATTAGAGGCTATGCGTGCTACTAGAATAAAAATAATCTCAGTAATATTTACCACATTAGAACCAAAAGGCAATTTAACCTCAGAATAATAAACCCAGTCTTCTGTGTTTATTCTGACATATTAGGAAAACAAAACAAAACAAAACAACTTTTACCATTTTTAGCTACATCTGACCCTACATTGCTTTAAAGTAGTGTTAGAAGTATGTGTGTAGCATTTTATAGAAAACTGTGTAAATCAAATATTGTCATGGAAGGTCATTCCTAGGAAAATTGCATAGTGAGTCATGTTTTGGTTAGAAGAGCAAAAACTGCTCATTATATCCTGTATTTGTTATCTTTTATGTATTAAGATTAGTTCCCCTCTTCTAATATGATTTTTTATCTTGACACAAATTTGACTGATTTTAGGAAGACAAAATGTTAAAATTCTCTATGTCAAAAGGACCTACACTAACTTGCACCATACAGGTTAAATGCTATTCAACTCATAATACAGGGAAGGGGGTTAGACCTGTAGGTCTTGTAATACTGACTGTATCTGGCACAACTTGACTGTATTTTTGGTTTAAATTAGTGGTGAGGAAGCATGCAAGGTTCCTTCAGTGAGAGATTTACTGTTGTTGAAGAATGACCTAGAATTTCTACATGTAAATCTATTTCTTTATTACCATAATGTTATAATTTTGGGGGTGGTTCTCTTTAAATTTGCATATCTGTATGTAGGGCTCAGGCAGAGTCTCACCCATCCGCCTTCACATTCCTTGCACACTTGTGACAATGTAAAGTTCTCTGCTCTTGCAAAAACATGACTCATATGGAAAAAAGTTTCCTTTGGGGAAGCTCCACTTTATTAGGTCTTGTACGAGCCAGTCTGTTCTGACCATTCCAGCTCAAATATTAGGACACCTTTGTTCAAAGACTTCAGCTCTCTAATTCTCTGCCAGCTACTTCTCTTGAAGGAAACTAGCCTTGTAGCTTCTCTAGGAAGTCTCAGCCACAACCTTCTACTTCTCTCTCTAATTCCTAGACTCACAACCTTTATTTTGTTTAGGGACTCTGCAGTCACCCTCTTTCATTAGCTGCTTCAGAGTGCAGAGTTCTTAAAGCTCCTTGACACCCAAGTCCTTGTCCATGTCCTTGTGACAGACTGTATCAGAGCCCCATCTGAAGACCCCTCTCCTTCCCCGGTTTTATCACATTCAGATGAATCACATGACCGTTCTCATCTTGTCCAACAGTTATTTGAATGTGTTTCCTTAAAAGTTAGGAGACAGAGGTCAAAGAGAGTCAAGTTGTGCTGTGCTGTAAGACACGTGGCTATCCTGTTATAGGCTGATAGTAACTCACAGAATCACAGAATCGTTTAGGTTGGAAAAGACCTCCAAGATCATCCAGTCCAACCTATAACCTAACACTATCAAGTCCACCATTAAACCATGTCACTAAGCTCTAGGTCTACAAGTTTTTTGAAGACCTCCAGGGATGGTGACTCAACATATCAGCAAATTGAAACTTTATTCCTATACCCCTGTTAGCAGCAGCAGCAGTGCCAGCGGTAATATTGTAATCAATGGTATTAAAGCCTCACAAGCAAAAAATTAGTAAACCAAAAGAAAAGAAAAAAAAATCTGTCATCAAATCCTACACCAAAGGTCTGTGTTTTACTAATGCTCAGATGCTTATCTGAATACTCAAGCAGACTAAGCATTCTAACACACTTGGAAAAATACACAATGGAACAACCCATTTGAGTGATCCTGGAATTACTGTTTGCTTTATTTTAATGGACAAGTTTTAAACATCCTGAAAAATAAGAATGACCAATCTATTATGCTATTTGTGCAGACACATTATTTGTTGTCCAAATTTCTGTGAGCAAGAGTAGAATACTCTTGAAAATAATCACATGGCCTAAGGTTAAGTTTTTTTCCCCAATTCTTATTTATTAGAGGCATTTTTCATTTTTGTTAGATACAAATTATTTCTCTCCTCTGGTGCCATCCAGTGTTTGTGCCATCCACCAATGATGGTGCAGAAAAAAAAAAAAAAAGAAAGAAAGAAAGAAAAAAAGAAGAAGGAAAGAAAAAAGAAAATGAAAGAAAGAAAGAAAAAAAGTGACCTTGTGCATATTCAATATTAGTATTTCCAGCAAATGCAAAGTTAGTTCCCACATTCCCATAGATGACTTAAAATACATTTAGGTAGATTTTGATATTAACCCAGAGATACTCAAATAAAAACACCAGAAATTACCGAGGAATAATTTGAAACACCACAAATTNAAACCCAAATTAAAAAAAAAAAAAAAGAAAAAAAAAAGAAAAAAAAAAAGAAAAAAGAATCCAGCAGCCTTACACTATAATATTTTGATATAATAAAGCAGCAGAGAAAGATCAGTCAGATTTCCCATTTCCTGTGCACATAACTCATAATGATATTTGCTTCTTAGCAATGTTGCTTTAAAGATATACCCTGTAGCATATCAACAACAAGTGTACTTGAGGAAATGAGGATCAGTTAAGAAATGATTCATGAGCGTGAAGAAGGGCTGCATTTGTAACAAATATTCAGCCATCTCTACACGTTTTGTGTTCTCACCTCCTGCTTACCAAGTAGCTTCTCAGAGAGTTTACAATATTCCCTGCGGAATTGTGCTAGTCTGGTCTCCAACCACACCTCTGTATTTTTAAATACATGTGTTTGCACCAGATGACTAAGGCTTTGCTTTCCAAGTTAGACAAAATGTTTTGCTACATGATGACTACACTGCTTTCTTGTTTCCTGCTTTAAAGCTTACCAGAGACAGCAAATTCTTATTTTACTGTGAAAAATAACAGGTGAAGTCACTTACAGATATATGATGTAGTGTTGACCTCACTTTGCTGCCTCACAGTGGAAGCACAAGGGTTTCTTGCCACTGGGGTTTTAAAGTAAGATAACCACTGTGGCTTACTTATCTCACTGTGTTGCATAGAGCAGTGGAGAATAAGCTTAAAGCTTGAATTAATTTCTTACTCATCGGCAAGTCCATAGAGCCTCTAGACCTTGTCGCATATAGTTGTTGAACACGTTGCACAACAGCACTCATGTATGTATGTCACTCATACACCCATCACGGAGGAGTCTCGACTCCCCGAGCATTTCCACACTGTTGTCAGTGGTAGACCTGAAGAGGAGGTGTTGAAAGAAAAAGATTTTAATTTTTTTTGTAACAGAACCAGTGAGGGTAGGCCAGTCATAGACTGGGACAGGAATTGCGGTTGTGACTTGGTGAGATCAGATCCTTGGAGTTTATGAACTCTATGCTACGGTAATATTTTATTTCAGCAGCAGAAAGCACCCTCAAGTTATAAGCTAATTAGAGACATTAAGCATAATTTGCATGTTATGGGATGTATTTTAGGGACAAGCTTCTTTGATCTTTAAAAAAAGGCCGATAAATGGTTGTCCTTTACTGTATCTAACTCAGGTAAGTTGAAGTTAATATGAACTGAGTTTCAGTATGCTAGAATTTACATAGAGATGATTAACATTTCAAAGGGAACAGAGCAAACATTAAATGTGGGCATGTTATGTGTTTATGACTGGCGGGAAGGTTGCTGTCCTAGGAGATGAGTCCTGGGTGACTTCGTAATCTTTCCAATAGAGTAGACAATTTTCAACTGCATTCAAGTACCCCAAAAAAGGGTTATAAAAAGAACTATGTGCTTGATAGAAGTACTCAGGAGCGGGGGAGAGGGAAACAGATTTTACTCTCTAATGAAGACTATTTTCCTGAAATAGAATCATGGATTTTTATTCAACTCTTTCCCTAGGTTAGTACAATCAGGTAATTCTAATCTGTATTCAGGACGTTTGAGCCAGTAATAATTTAGGAATGAGAAAAAATATTCTGGTCTCTCTTCACCTTTGCAGAGTCTGGAAATTGACTGCAGAATGTGGGCCCAAATGCCTCATGTTATGCCCGGGAACAAGTTACAATCAATCCTCTGCTTTAGAGCCCATGTTTACGTGAGTGAGATTATTAAAGCCTGTAAATAACAGGGCAGACTGCTTGTGACTCTCTGAAGCACAAGCTAAAATGAAGGGGGTATATGGCACACAGCTCTCTCCTCACCAGCTGCATTTAAGAGGGGGGAAATTCTCCTTTATCTATTCAGCTTGCTGAACTGTTTCTACACTGAGTTTTGCCTCTTCCTTGGCCAGTGCACTGATATTTCTTTTTTCTGCTTCTATATACCTCCCTTTTCCCTCCACACACCATCAGCAGTATGGGGTCCTCACTCTTGGCATCCTAAGCTATTTTCCCATTGATGATTTATTTTACAACTACGCTGCCTGTCTACCTGCTTCTGATGCCATTAGTTGTCACTGCCTCTACAGTATGCGTAAGAGACTTTTCATAGAAGAGCCAATTGCTGCACTAACATAGAAACTGTGCTGTGCTAGGGACACAAGTGTTTTGGGGTAAATATGGGATCTTTTATGGAAAACCCACCCCTAGCTGTCAGTTGTTGCTGCTTGCATTTCATACTTGCATGCAGAGAGCTGGGTGAGATTGTGCAAAATAATACCAGCATCATTTCTTATGCATGTTTACTTACTCCAAAGAAGATTTAATAGATTCCTTGTGTGTTAAGAAAGGCCCTGTGTATAAGCACATCAGGAGATGGGTAGACAGGCTAGAAAAAACAGAAGGACATGAAAGATTATAGTAGAGAATACAAGCAAAGCAAAATCTGCTCATAATATGTATAGATTTTTGATAACACTGTATTATCTATTCAGCATCTCAAGTCCAATATCACTTACAATTGCTTTGCAAGATTATCATGGTTGAGAAAGACTGTTTCGCATTACACTGCACCAGTGGCCTTCTCTATTGTTTTTATTTTTGTACATGGGCAACAAGTCCTTTGAGCGTCCCTAACTTGTTTGAATTCCCACTGCTGTTAATAATTACAGACAAATGGTATGGGTCATAACAAGTGAGCGACCAACTATCTCGAACATGGAGAGGTGAAAAACGGGTCACTGCTAAGCTCTTCTTTTTTTTTTGAGAATCCATAGATTTAGATTTTGTTGTACGGCTTTGACGAGGTTTTTAGTTGTATTTTATCTCAACTTGTATCTATAAGCATATTAATAATTAATAACAGTGTTTACTACATGACTATTGTAAATATTAACTGCTCTGAGAACAGCAAATGAACAGTGTTGGGTAAAGACAAAGGTATTATTATTAAAAATGACAAGCATTGCCTGTAGCACTATGTCTGCATTCATACATTCAGTCATTCCATTTGCACCCAGAAAACATTCTGGGCTAAAGCCTGAGGTCTCCATCCAAGTTTTAACCAAAGTTTTACTCAGGTTAGCCCTAGGTGAAACACAAGGTAAGCGAAAATTGCTAATTACACTAACTGAATGAGTCAAGAGATGCTTCTTGGCTATGCTGGCATGTTCGTTGCAAAGGTGGCCAGAAAAGGAAAATAAACAGCACCCTCCTCACCTTGTTTTATTCCTTAATGAAGTGTAATAAGGATCTGCAAAAAACATCCTTTGTTGTTTCTTTTTCTGCTATGTTTTTAACACCAGAAATTCAGATCCTTTTTACATGGCTGGACTAGTGGAAAAAGTGACAGGTTAATAATGAGAGGTCTGGAACTGAGGGCAAAGATTTTTAGTCAACGTTATATTGAAATCTCCTTGCCAGATACCCTTGTCTATTCCAGACTCATGCTGTTTAAGCTATCCAAAGGAGCTAAGAAACTACCCGGCTCTGCCAAGGTGGCAATTCCTCTTGTACACGGCTGGTGCCAGCAGCCCCAGCACTCTCCTATCTGTGTCCTGCAGAGTCCCCCTCCCAGCTCCCACGGGAGGGAGGGCTGAGGCCCTCCCCTGGAGCGCATCAGCCTGTCCCCAGCCAGTGTCCGCTCCCTCTGGGCCCACTGCCAGTCGGTGCAGGTTAGAGCAGCCCCCAGGCTTCTCAGCAGCTGCTTGCCCTTCGCTGAGAAGTCTGCAAATGCACGGCTCCGTTTGGAGGTTGGGTATGTCTGACAAGTGTGGGGGTCACACAAAAGTGTGTCACTCCTGTGGCGTGTTTGCATTATGAGCAGGGCAAATATTTCACTCTGGGAGGTCTGTCTAATTAGCAGAAGCTACGCATCTCGGCAGCAGCAAATTGTCCTTTTATGTGAACGCAAGGAGGGTCTTGAAGAGCAAAGAGCAGAAGGACTGCAGGGGTGGGAGTTGCAAGCAGGCGGGCACAAGCAGGCTGGTTGGTGGGGTGCATGCTTCGGTCCATCCCCGCGCTTTGGACAGAAAGCCAAGCGGGCAGAGTTTGCAGGCATGTGAAAGACTGGATGAGCTTAAACATGCTTGAAATGTGCCTGCTAGTTTCTAATCTTTCTTTCTTTAGTGCATTATTCCAACTACCAAATAAAAATTATTCAACATAGTAATGTGCTGATCAGCACATGTATGCCTACATCACATTAGATGTGCTCAAATTTCAGCATGAGTTTTGGGAGCCAAATGATGTGATCTAGTTGCACCTGCACAGACTGAGGTAGAACATAGACATGAGCCGGTGGCTTCTGTGGCCACACAATAAAAAATCACTTTTGATCACGGTGTTCTGTCCCTGAGAACAAAGCCAGGTCCCTTCCTGGGGGATGGGGCGGATTATCAACTGCAAAAGACAAGGGCAAATATGAAGCTTTCAGGATAAGAGCAGAAGAATCACAGAATTGTACCTAGAGAGAAGTGCATGGGTGTCCGTACCCTAAGAAAAGAGAGAAGCAGAGAGGAGCAGTGCCAACTGTTACCATGACAATAGGCAACAGCATATCTGTGTGCAGAACAAAAAGATTAGCAGAAAGATTCTCATCAAAACCCTACTTTTCCTACAGGCTAATGAACTAAAACGTAACCTTTTATTTGGAAGACTGTCAACTCATTCAGCTCATGCCTTCCTATCCTACCAGCAACTAATACATCCTGTAGCAATTACAAATTTTGTGCATTATAACTTTAATCACATCCATCTGAAGGTGCATTAGAATTTGATGCTAGCCCTAAGTATGACATGAATGTAAGGAAGAACTTTTTCTGGGAAAAAAATGTCTGTAGTTTAAAATTTTGCTCTATCACTCTAGTGAATCCTAAATAAGTTTGTATTTTTACCTTTAATGCTACTGTGTGGTTTGGTCCATTTATTCATTATTGCCTTTCACATATGCAATCATTTGCATAAGTATGAAATGTGTGTAAAATACTATCACATTGATGAGGTGACATTTTACCTCCACTTTGCATTGTTACAGTAATGATTCCTGGTTCAGGGCCCTGGTTAATAAAATGTAATAGCTTTTTCCACTGGAGCTGTTTTTGTGATCTTTCAGCTCTCTCTGCTGTCATGGGGTGAAGAGAATGATATATCCAAGACTGGCACATTATAAGGCCTCAAACTGTCTACCATCTGCTTAACTAGAAACATCAATTTAAATTTAAACAAATGAGAGAGTAACCTGGGTGATGGGTTAGGCTTGGTAAAGGGACCAGATTATAAAAAAATCTGAAGGTGAACAAATGACTCAAAGTATGATTCTTTTACTGTATACTATTGGTATAAGCTGTAAATTAATTGTTTATTCTTATGTAGTAAGTAAATTCATTAATTCATGTTTGTCCAACATATAGGTATATGTGCATGCTATGAAACAAATAAAAGGAATGGAAATGCGCTGATTTAGATGTACAGACACACACAAAGAGCAGGTTAATTTGAGTGGCTTTATACAAATACCTAGGAAGACTTGTTTGGAATATTTATGCTAAGCTAGTAGTCACCTTTCCAAATATTCATTTAGATTTTGTTAAGCTCTTAGAGGAGATATAATCAAATATTTGTGAAGCTTGCATGCAGCCCTGCTGGTGGAATTGTGTTTTGGATTCCCTAACATGAGAGCAGAGTTATGTGGTTTGCTACTGTGTACTTTCTAACAGGCTTTGCAAAACCTTCTAATTTGAAAGACAGCTATTATTTCCCCAAAGCCTGACACAGCCAGTGTTCATGTCCTGATTTTCATTACTTTCATTTTTGGTGACTGAAAGCCTCAGACGGTATGCTGCAGAGGTTTCATTCTAATCAGACTTTTTTTTTTTTTAACTTTACTCAGCTACTGTTTGCATTAGAAGCAAAAGGCAGGCATAAGAATTGTATTTTCTAGTCAGGTTTCATTTACATACATAGCCTATCCAGATCTCATTAGTTTCTCTTCTTACATGACATCATTCATAAGACAGATTTGTGGATGACTCTTATGAAATATCCTAGTAGTTTTAGAAAGATGTTGTTTGGCCTCACTTACAATCTGTTTTTTAATGATGGTATATACAGACAGCCTATTTCTTGAAGTTTAGACAGGACTTTATTACAACAGAGATTGTAAATAGCCATTTAATTTCACAGTGCTCAGCTTGCACTGGATACAATGGAAGAATTACAACCCTAGATATTAGTATATATATTCTGTATAAAAATCTATAAAACTACATGAATTATCATAAGAAAGAAGTAATCATTCAGTTTCTCAAACATAATAATCTTTAAGTACCACTAGGAGGATTGTAAACTACATATAAGGGGCAATTTCTGCAGTATAAAAATTGGCAGATACAAAATTTGCCTAGAGATACTAATAATTTACCATTTACAACACACACATAGTCTTCTGTACTGATTCTTTGTACACTAAAGTGAAAAGCGGTTTTTGTGCAACAATGGTAGTTATTGTACAAGGCTCAAGTATGCATATAAACATTTTCAAACACTTTCTTCTGTATGTCTTGGAAACTCAAGATGTATTGGCGTGAAAATCAACATTCTAACAAATTCAGAATCCCAACCCAGTCAAACACATAACAGGATCAATTCGTCTTTGGTCTAAGGACTTAATGGGTTTTTGAGCATTGGACTCTATCTGGACTCAGTTTAAAGCTGGGTATTAAGATGAATACAAGAAAGCCATAAAAATGCTGCAATACTTTTGGAAGATCTCCTTTCTGACTCTGGCTAAGAGGTAATTCAGAATACAGAAATAAGGATGGAGAATTCAAAGTCATGAAAAGCAATACTTAAGGCACTGCCTTAACTCCTATTTACTTAAACAGTCTTTGTAAGTTTCATGTCTCCATAAGTGTCCCCCGTATCTCAGGCCCAGGTGCCTGTCCGGTTATGTCTGGATTCCTCTTCAGGATTAGACATGGGTGTGCACCTATAAAACCTGGCTGTGTGGGCTAGGAGAGAGCTGCACTGCTCTGGAAAAGTTCAAGATAATTAGCAGGCTGGGAATGTAAAACATGCCACGGTGTGTAGCTACCCCACAATCTAGACAATGTCATTAAGACTTAGGTGCCTAACTTCTTTAACTCCCCTTGAAAATCCTTTGTTAATGGCTATAAGAAGGGAATCACAAATCTCAGTGTTTTTATTGTTTTCATTTTGTTTCCAGCGGCATTTAGCTATGTTGCCTTTGCTAGAGATCTTTAAATCTCACTTTATCTTATTGTAAAAAGGTAATAATACACCCCCTTTCAAAATTAACATTTAATTTTAGGATAGCTAAATCACTTTTATCCGAAATGTTGAAACGTGTAAAACGCTACTGCTGTGTTAGCTGCACACGTGTGCCCCATTGCTCAGAGACTCACTGGTGCGTGTTGTACAGCAGCTCTGTTCTAATGAGCCATTCTTGTATTTCAAGATAGAAAATGTAAAAAGTAATCAGCTGGGATTCTGATTACCTTTGCCCATGTTATAACAAGACCATTGTGCTAAAACAAAGAATTCTGAAGAATAATGTCTGCATCATCATCAACAGCCAAGACTGAAGGAAACATTTAAGAGTTATGTTTGGGAAAGCCTGATGGCCTGATTTTCCAAAACACTGTGTGTCCAGAACAAACCATTGCATTCAAGGTACAATGAATAGAGAAAAATAAAAGTAAGTTATTTACTTGCAGAGTAGTCAAATTGGAAAAAGTTTGAAATCAGCTTTTACAAAATGAGAGCTTCAATAATCCACAGTCAGTAACAGCTTTAGCAGAAGGGAAACTAAATTTACTAGCATATATGGAATGAATGATTTAATCTATCTCTGAACAAATGCCAGTGCTGGGGTGGAATACAGCAGATGTTTTTCATGGAAACTTTAAACATAATTTTCCAATAGAAAGTGAAGCACAATATTGTCTGTAATTGAAATAGTAGGAAAAACTTCAGTGGGTCCAGTAACTACCGTCTTCCTCCTAGTAAATACCATTCACAGCCACCTTTCTCATTTCAATTTTATTCATTTGTCTGCTGAAGAATCAAGATTTTTATGAGTAAGGTAAATAAATTATCAGAGTAAGCTAAAGTGGAATTAATCCTGTAGAGGACCAAAAGAATTAGCCAGGCTGAAGTGAATAAGGTTGTGTACTATGCAAATCTTACATTTTTAGACCTTGTTACTTATCTCAGCTGGTATATAGATGGGAGAAAAAACAGGTGAAAAAGCTACTTCACAGTTGCAGCACCAGGTATTAGAGGCAAAATGACGGCGCACAATTTAGGTAATCATCAGTTGTAAGAGCCTACATTTGGTAAAGACAAAGAAATGTCAAACGAGGCACTGGGAATTGTGACCTCTGCTGCTGCTGTTTTCGTATCTTCTGCAGAGGATCCCTTTGGGGCTCTGTCCCAAGGGCTGTGCAATGCCAGCTGAGATCCTCTGAAATATTCCTTCATGAACTCAGAAATGTCTATGCTAACATGCACAATAAGAGAATATAAAGGATCTTGACCCATGGAGATATTGTTTTACCTTAAGTTTCCAAGGATTAGACAAGAGAAGAAGTATTTGGTACTATGGAAATTTATGGGGGAAAGCTTTCAACAGATATGTGTATACAAGGGGAGTCCACAACATGAAATTCTTTCAAGAGTGATCCAAAAGTTTTAAATTAACATTTATATTGTATAAGCAGAGAAAACAGAAGAATGACAAACAACAGCACATTAATCCTCTTCATAATCTTATTAATTTATTTGTGATAAGTATTTATACAGGTTTTTAAATTCAAGTACATTAACATGTTGATATGGATTATGTCACAGTTCATGCCACAGAGATATAAGGGAATGTGCTCTATTAGAAAGAGAGAGAGAAGCCATAAGCCAGTCCACAGCCCACACACTGATGTTCACTGTAGAGCTATTCCAACTCATTTAAAATGGCTCAGTGATGAGGTTTTCATGACTTCCTCTGGGAGATTATTCTACGGAATTGCAAATCTCAGAAATGGGAAGTGTAAATATTCCCTCAGTTAATTTAATTAAGCTATTCTCCATTCTTGCCCTTTCACAACCTAGTAATTTCCCTTTTCTTACTTTACATATTCTTCTAAAACTATATGCTTGAATGGCTACAAGTCTGACTGGGGATAGGGAGAAATTCTTCTTTCTCTTATTTCTCCATGTTTGATCCACTGTTTGACTTGTGGTTGGAAGGTGTGGAAGGAAAGAAGAAATTTGCAGGGAGCATCTGGAGGCTGGAGGAATGCACGCGTTCACTGAGGGACTGGCTCAGCTTGCACCACCCCCAGAAGGATTCCAGTGGAGTTTTGTATGGCTTGTTTCACCATGCTGCCTGAGTGCTTCAGTAGTATGCATGCCTTTATCCCTGTAGCACTCCTATGAGAAAGCAAACCAACCCCATTTTAAGATACTGGAAGCAGAAACCAAGGCATCAACTGTAATACGTCTCCACCACACAATGCAGTACCAAGCTGAGATAGTCAAGACAATTCTAACAGATTAGGTAGGGTGCCAGAAGCAGCATCTGCTGGTGTGCTCTGCTGGTGTGCTCTGCACAGTGTAATTTGCTCTGTAAAGAAGCTAACTTGACTATCTTTACACTGCACTAAGAAGTGTGAGTGTGGTGTCTGTGACAGATGTTAAATAAGCTCAGCTCTGTTAGGCAGCTAAGAGAAAGAAAGAATAAGGGGCTCTGGTGGAGTCCTGGTCCGAAAGCTGCTGACTGGCATGAAAATCACAAAAGAAGAAAGTGATACAGTACCTTTCATGGCAAAAGCCTGAGATAATGTCATCTGAGCTCTGTAAACTTAGGGTAAAAATCGGAGAATGTTAAAGCTAAAGTTTTCATAGCAATGATGTCTTGCCTCTGTTGCTTGGTTACTTATTAGGTTGTTAATTTTTTACTTTTTTATATTCAATAGGCTACAATCTGCTGCCTTTATAATAATTGGAATTAGATCACCTCCCTGATCCAGTAGAAGTATTGAAATTTTACTCCGGTTTCACAGAAAGCACGATTTGGTCATTATCTCTAAAGGGTAATTTGTGTTTCTTTACAGGCTCTGTTCACATACAAGTAAGAACAGTTATGCTCGTCTATTTCTGTCATGCTAGTGTTGAGAAACCAGTATAAGACTAGCAGGATAGGAATAGATGAAGGGATAAAACCTTCTCTCACTCTGTCTTTAGTTGGAGCAATCAAGATTAACAGATGTCCAATATCTTTTGCCCTGAATACCAATTTTCTGTTAAAAAACAAAAAACAAAAACGAACAAACAAAAAACACAACACTCTTGTACTTCCTGACTTCCTTCTTATGGCTAAAGTCCAACTCTGAATATCAGTAGATCTGATAGTCTAAAATAGGAATCACTGGCTCTAAAAAAAAATACCAACAACTAATCAGGGTCAGATCATGAAGCCTGCTATGGCTAAGTCAGTAGAGCTACATCAGTGTTAAGCAATTATAAATGAAAGAAGAACCAAACTCTAACTACACTCTGTAGGATTTGACCTTTAATGCACAGCTGCTAATACTTCAACTCTACTCTTTGTACTTCTCCTCAGGTTTCCACTCATACCCATTGCCTCCAGTTCCTTTTTGGCCTCAACATGTTCAAATAACTGACCAATGGCCTTCTCTATCCACAAATGCTTTTTTCCTCCTTTTTGTTCTCTATTTCTTAACTTTCTCTTAAATTTACTAGATTTTGAAAGCTTGTCAAACATTCTCCTTTCTGTCCTTTACTACCTTCAAATCTCCTCCCCACCCTCTTTAAAATCCGACTGTTCTTCTCTGCCTGTCTCCTGCTGGCACTGGTACATGTACTCAGTAACCTAGAGGAGGCAGTTCTGCTTCTTCAAGTTCAATAATGGATCAGCTCAGCAGGGAAGGGCAGGAGAATAGCATGGCAGTGACAAGAAGGTGCTTTTAAAATGATCCAATAAGAAATGGAAGAATGAGCATCTAATGGTCAAGTAAGAGAGGGTAACATCAGATGGCAAATCTCTCCTGGATTTGTGTTATTATGTTAAGAATACATCCCTGTGACAAGTGATGTGCAGTATTTTCTAATAAACTCTCATGTTTATTACATCTCATGTTCAGCATTATATCCTTTGTGCCTGCAAGGCATTTTCTTTTTTTTTTTTTTTTTTAAATTGGGCTTGTGACCTTTCTGATTCATGAAATATAAAAATAGAAAGTTCTTATAGAAAAAATAAAAGATTTTTTTTCTGATAATGCCAAATTTTGAAAGTGTTTTACTAGTATGAAGACTTCTGTGGGAAGTACAAGCACAAGTACAACTAACACAAGTGTTTATTTCGAATTGACAAGTGGCAAGGGATGTTCTATTCTCAAGACATCCTTTTCTCTTAAATAATGAGTAACCACAGAAATTTAAAAAATGACAACTACCAACCACGTTTAAATAAATCTTCAGATTTTTTTTTTTTCTGTGATGCTCACCTTTTCACTAATTCTCTCTCTCTCTCTCTCTCTCTCTCTCTTTTTTCTCTATATAGGTCATCTTTATACTATTTTGCAAAGAATGACCTTTACCAGCACAGTTCTCAAGTTTGTAGGAAATGTCATTTTGCTCTCAAGTGAGGTGAGATTCATGTGGGAAAGATTGCTGCTCCACAGCCCTGAAAACAGTTGCACACTTCTTTCTTCCTAAACTTGATAAACGGCCACTTTCTGCAGGCCTGCCTAGATGAAAGTGGGGCTACTCACTCTGAGTAAAGACTGCTGTTGGGGACCACAGTTAGTCCTTTTCACACAGACATATTGCACACTAGAGTAGTGAAATCAAACAAAAGGCTCTCATCTAGTTGCTTCCATAGGTTGCAATATTGCCTTCATCATTTTATACTTAACTTCCCCATGGACTTTAACCATTTTGACTGCACTATGCAGGTATAAATCCAAAAGGATATACCCACAAATCTGAGGTATAAATCCAAAAATAAAAATGACAGAAGTTTCCCAGAGGGTACAGATTCATCCCGACGTGTTCAAAACCATACTACAACAAAAAGTGGGTACAATGTCATCAAGCCTTTGGATATCCAATATTCTATACCTTTGTGGAGAAACTCCCTGCCTAAAATGCTGATAAGATTGAACAGGAATTTCAAAGAAGAAATTACCATAAGCCTTCTCGCATGCTTGCCATCAGGTCCCTGAGCAAGGTGCAGAGGCTCTGTCACCTCTTCCGCTCACACCGAGGGGTTTGGCTGCCCACGTTCAAAGCCTGTGCTGACATGGTGCAGCTGTGGCTTTAGTCAGACAAGGAGCAAGGAGCTGGGTCAAAAAGAGCTGGCAGAAACCTGGCTGGGTCATTGCCCTGTTCACACCCTTGATCCTCACCTGAGCTGAGCCACAGCCTTGCCTGTGCCTGGCCACGTGCCCTATACAGATGAAGAAAGATTACATAAAGCTACTTCTATTCCTCAAGACATTCTCTGTTAGGGGCTTTCATTCATTATATATACACATCTTCTTCAGAGACGTGCAAAGACTTTCACCAGCAACATCTTTCAACCTGATGGCATAGTCTCTGCAGTGTGTTGTGCTCCCTCCCTGACAAGTGTGATGGGTGGAGAGAACTTGGCTGCTACTCAGCTTCTGCGCTCAAAGAGTGGACGTGGGAAAGAGGGCTGGGTATGACAACCGTGCTCAGGGAGCACCTGAGAGAGTAAGGTATTGTAAAGTGAGTAATCTCTGTCCTCTTGAGTAAGCAAAAGGATCCTCCTTATGATATGGAGTTGTCATTTGATTTGCACATGAAGGTCTGGTGTTACAGATGAAGTAATTTTGTGATCTTTTATGAAAAAAAAAAGATAAGATTTAAAAATATTCTTCCTAATTTGAACATTTAACTTCAGTGCTGTGATAAAAAACCTAGAGAATTGTAAATGTGTGGATAGAAAACCATGTAGTTACTTACACATCTCTTATTAGCATAACTGTGAATAGCTCGTGTTTTTGTGAATAACAGATTTCGCTCATTTATATATTTGTGGAACAGTTATTTACAAGGGATAACAATACCAAGAAAATATAGCCCGATTTTACTTGCAAAGTTATTTTTAAATTTTCCTATTACTTCTAAATACTTGCATACTTTTCCTATATTTAGTCAGCCCTAATCAATGCTGATGTAGTCCCTGATCTGTTAGAGATTTAACACATGCTTAAGTTTTTACAATATAAGTATTCCTGTTAACTTTGATAAGACTAATCATTGGGCATAAGCATGTGTAAAGGTCTTCATGAAAGCTAATGCCAAGTCCTTTGCTGTCTAACTCTTGGCAGGAGAATAACCCCAGGCTGGACTGGAACAGCAGGAAAAAAAGACGTATGTAGAAACAGTTACTATTCTCCTGAGTCATACAGACTCTAAAAATATTTTAAAAGCTGTACTCTTCAAAATTAAAGAGTGAATTCAAACCTTCACATTATTTATTTTAATAGGATAAATATAAATACACACCTCTAGCTCTGTTTTTCTATCTTTATTGAAAGGTATTGTTCCTTAAGTTAAAGATATTTTTGTGGGTAACTTTAAAGGAGAATGCTATCTGTTTATTAATGGATAGAAAAAACTACAGTGCTTGATGGCAGCAGGAATAGCATCATATTTCAGTTTGAACAGCTGCTATCGTTACGACCAGACCTGGCAATCCTTTTTGAATGTAAGTACAGAATAGGTCCAAACAAGAAGATGTGACTCAGCAGCGTCCCTAGAAAGAATTTTATGACCTGCACTGAAGCCACACCTATGTAGCTACATATGAGTCAGCAGAGCAGAAATTAATTTTTCAATGAGTCTAGTGAGTTCAGCAGGCAAATAGAAGTTGTCATTTCCTGGTAATTCAGCTCTCTGTTGTGTCACTGACCTTGGACAAGTTATTCAGCTTTCCAATATTTCATCTTCTACGTAAAATGAATTTAGCAAGACCTGATCATCATACAGTATTCTTTAGACTTCGGTGGAACGGCAACCATATAAATGAAGGCAGAATTTAGCACATAGCTCTGCCACAGTATTTTGGGGTTCTCAGATGACTTTTGACCAAAATGAAATATAAATTATGCAGGAACCAGCTAACATTTAATTAAGTGAAGCCTCTTGCTTGTTTGAGAACAGCTTTTTAACAAGCAGAATTAGCAGAAATCTTCTACTGGTAGAAGCCAGCTTGTTCAGGCAGAACTGGTCTCTTCCCATCCTGATAAGGCTGCAAACTCCTTCTGTATTTTATGAGTCATGTATCTCCCAATTTCTTATATTATGGTTCCAATTCTTCCTTTGCTTAACACTGAAGAAACAGTGCAGCTAACAAGGTAAGAAGAAGGCTGGTATTTTTTGTACACTCACAAGCAGAATTGCTTAGTAGTTTAAGTCACTTTGCAACTGTACAAACACACTGTGAGCAGCAGGAATGCACTTATGTCCCCAAGGACCTAATCTGGTTTGCAAAACTTCCACTAGTGGCACTGATGTACAAAAAGCAAAAATCCAGCTTCACTCCCTGTTTGCATGTGCGGAACGTGGTTGTAGCTAGAAAATAACATATTAGCATTTCTACTCTGATTTTTATTTATATTCTCAAAGCATTTTATTTATATAGCGTGGTAAGAATCATATCAGTTTACATTTCATATTTGGAAACAGAGCCAAAAAGTGACAAAATGATTCCTTCAAAATCATCCAGTAAGTCAGTCTTAGAAATGTGCCTGTTTCACTAGACCTTACTGGTGTGTATATATCTTCTTATTTATGAACCTGTGACTATTAAAATCTATTATTTATATTTCCACGAGGCTTATTCCTCCCCCACCCCATAGTAGGTATTTTACAAAGGCAGAATTGTTGTCATTTTTCTGCAGGTATTGTGATTCACTGGAGTATTACAGATGATAAGGTAGCAGCACTGCAGATACTATTAAGATATTAAGCACGAATCTTTATAAAGCCATTAAAAATTCATTAGCTAAAACAGTGTAGCCCCTTAACAAAGAATTAAAACAACAATGTGTGGGTGGTGGGTTTTCAGTGAAAACATAACTCAGACAAGGCTTATTCTCTCTGTATCAACCCTACAGCATCAAACATTTTCAAACACTGTCACTGTTTATCCTCAGCACTAGCAGTTTGATTTACATGCACACACTGTACAAACAACACATACACTGAGAGCTGGTTACAACCTTAAATAGGGAGAATTTGTCACCTGTCCACAACAGTGGCCTGAGGTTTTCACTGGTGACAAGCAAATTTCCAAGAGCCTAGAGGATTGGCTCCAGGCCCAGCATTTCAAACCATCAGAGGTTGGCACCCCACTAAAGAAAATAATAATAAAATGACCGAGGTGCACCTCCAAAGGATGACAAATCGCCCAGAAATGATCACTGCCAAGCTACAGAGCTCCCTAGCACGGGGAGCTGTGCTGCAAGCCCTGTGATCAGTGATAGAGCCATATTTTAGGAGGTTGTGGCTGTGTGGAGATGGTAAAACAGGCTGTGTAAAGAATAAATGCATAAACTAACTAGCATGGACTGAAGACACAGAAGTCTGTTTTTAATTTGCATGAAGCTGCTAATTTTTGAAAGAACGAATTAGCATATCTCTAATTTTAACTAGGGGCTTGTAATTAGTATTTTCAGAAAATGTGGTAGTCGCTGCAGGCTTTGCCAGAGCAAATACCAGGATCCAGTTCTACATGGGTTACCTGGAGGAACAAGCCTCTTTGGCCATTAGGGTTAGGTGAGACGCAGTGACACAACACATTGTGTTCAGTAGGAAAAAGCTCTGCAGCACAGCCCTCCCTTTCCTCCCTTGCTCAGAAGACAACTTGATTTTCTCTCAGAGAGCGCAGCATTTTGATTTCTCCCCTGAGCGACAGCAGATGGATTGAAATAGTTTCCACTATCACAACAATATTTCAATCCCTCAATTGTTTCCTCCCCTTCAGAAAACTAGTAGCTGATTTTATCCAGGGCATCTTCTCCTTCACTGTCTTTTATATATCTAGAATCTGTATGGGGCTTACTGAACTCCTCTTGTTTGCAGCTGGTTTACCTTCCAGTTTTCTCAGCTCCGGGGGTCCTGTATCTCACCACAGTGTCATCTCGCAGCCATCTTACAGCAGCCATCCTGATCACACACAGAGAACCGGGGAGCCACCTGAGCCATTTCTCTGTTCTCCAGTGGCTGTCGGAGTAGGTTGGGAAGCAAGCGCTTCCTTGTAATGTTGAAACATGAAATAACAGCATCGGAGTGCATTATCTGCCCCTGACAAACACTTGGAATACCTTTCTTAGACACTGGCAGCACTCCTCTAGCCTGACATGCCAATGGGATTCTTTTAACTGAATTGAAATTGAAACATTAACACAGTTCCCAGAGGGGACAGTTTAGTGGTCTAAGCATCATCATTTTTAAAATACCCAGACACTTTCAGTCTCACAAGATCCACTGAGCCATTCATTATTCTGAGATACAGATTCTGAGTTTCATGCAATTTGTTTAGTATGTTTTCTTTTCCTTGTGAGATCTTGAAAATCAAGTAAAGCACCTTGTGGTAGTTTTTGAGTAAAAATTTCTCCTTTTTAGCTATGTACAAAAGAAACTTTAAAAACTACAATCATCATTTTCTCTGGCCACCTCCCCATTGTTTATTGGATCATGGCATGCAGGGCTAACAACTTTTTAGGCGTGGGGTTAGTAGGCAACCTCTCAGTATTACACAGCACAGCAAACCAAACCTTGGTCACTCAAGACATTGCCTCAGTTTTCCACCTGCTACATGTCCTCTGCCAGCTCATGACTCTGCTTGAGCTTGTCCCCATCAGTAATTGCTTTTAAGTGGTTAGGCAAGCTGTGTATATAATTTGTAAAGTAATTTGGAATTATTTGAAATGAAAAATGTAATATAATATGATATCATGTGCCAGACACTCAGCATACTTCTGTTGACTGGAGATTTGTTCCAGATGAGGATTTGGTGTGTTGAATATGTTCCTATGACATTGTGTTCTTCCAAACTGACTTTTCTGAAGCTTATAATTATTGAGTTCATGCTGGTTTACTTTTCACAAAGTTTAGCATTACAAAGCCTCACTCAATTAAATGGGGCAGCCCTTTCTCTCATAGATGACACTGGGAGACAAACAAGGGTTCCAAAAGAACACTAGATTCTCACATCCACCCAACATCTGAGAGATACCAGTGTCCTTCTATTCAGCCCACTGTTGTTTGGTTATAAAGAACTAAAGGCAGCTTAGAAGCCAGGACAATCCTGACAGGAGGAAACGTGTGATTTAAATTTTGATTTAATGGCCAGATTTTTTTTTTTGATAAAAACACTGGGAAGGAAAATTCCGACAAATGTCTTTAAATCCTTGCAGAGAGAGGGCAAGGCCAGAGCTGAGTGCTAGTTCTGATAAGCTGTGCCCTCCTTCTCTGCCTGCTAGGTATTCTTGAGACCGGACAGAAGGCAGAGTATCTACTGTATTTTTCCACTTTCTGGCAATGCATTTCCTATAGAGCTACGTGGGTTAGTTTAAGGGTTTTTCTTCCTGGGTGTACTGCTGTCATTGCATCTCTTTTCTGGTATAGCCTGCAGTGGTATACCAAGCACTGGCATACCCTTTCCACTGTTCGTCCCCTGTACGATGAATCATAGATCACATAGATCACAGAGGCTGATGAGGAAAAGGAAGAGCTGCACAGAGGTAACTGATATTCTGGTAGAAGAACAAGGACTGTTCTTATGGGGATCTCTGCATATGGAACTTGGGCAAAGTGTCTGTATTCCATTTTTAAACCAAACAACAACAAAAACAACAACCCACAAAGCAAACAAACATCAACAAAACAGTTCTGAAGCTCAGTTTTGCTCTCACCCACTAGCTTTTCCTGTGCTTCCCTCCTTCTTTTTGTAGCCCCAACAATCATGACCTCCTTTGTAAAATTTTATTTTTGTTACATATAACCTGCGGTCCAGAGATGGAAACTAATAATGTCCAAACCCTGTCAGACTGGTAATGGGAGAAGTAATCCCCTACATAACTCCACTCTAAGAGTCGGTGTGTTTTTTAGGAGTGGCCTGGAATGTTCTCTAACTGTTCATTCCCATGTAAGAGGAAAACATGTCTTAGAGTGTATTTGCTGTTTTCTTTTCCTCTAACTTTTTACAAATTTACAAAAATAATTTTCAATATGTATGGGAAGCATGATTTCTTTTTCTTCTAAATATCTATAGCACATCAATTAGGTGAGTGACACAGTGATATCTTTCAGGATCTTGATTTTAATCACGTACATATATATATATATATATATATCAAAGCAACTAATATGGCTAGTTAAGCTTCCATGACATCTGGATTTTGCAATTGGTAATGTTTTTATGTTTGACTGCCTGGTTTCTCAGCAGTGTGACAATGAAAATGTGTTTAAACAAAACAAATGAAGGGAAAAAAAATCTGTTTTATATGCTTCCCTTGTCTTTTTTTGTTGTTTTTGTTGATGATGATGTCAGACAACTCAGGCACGATTGTTATATAACAATCTCTGAGTATAATGAACTACTCCTCTGAAATCATAACTCCAAATGCTCTGTGATTGTTTTCAGACTGCCTGCCAAGATCCCAAAGTATGATAATTAATGAACTTTAACATATGTGACAAAAACCTTAATTGAAGCAGGAGGGGTGCAGGGAGCATTAATGAAATGAAACTGATCTTTTGAAGTATCAGCTTTGAACCCTTCAATTTTTTCTTTAATTACTAGTTTTAGGGGAGGGCCTTGAGAAGTGTAGTGCCATTCTTGGTAGTCAGAAGCATTGTAGAGAACCACTGAGAGAGAGAATACCTCCTTAAGACTGTATTCAATGTTTTTGTTGTTGTTGTTGTTGGTTTTTTGTTTTTGTTTTTGTTTTTGTTTGTTTGTTTGTTTTTTTCAGAATTGGGGCCTAGGAAAGAAGAAATGGTGAAAAGCATTAAGGAGATGAAACAGCTTGGGGGTACTTCACAGAGTAGGCAGGAGAGGCAGGAATGGGATACAGCTGTTCTTATGCCTAAGCCCAAGGCACTACTGTTCACTTACTGACTCTTACCCTCTCAGGACTCCCATTTATATTTACAAAGCAAATGAGACTGCAACAGTGATTAAAACCAACTAATTTTAGTGAGTTAGAAAAGACTAATCACAGAAATAAATGACAAAGCGTAATTCTTGTATGAATGTGTCTGGGCTTTTTCTTTTCCTGTATCAATTTAATGATGTTTAAGATAGTCCAAATGTAAAACAGAATCTTATAGAAAAAAAAAAGCCACAAAGGATATGACTAAAGAGGGTAGTTATTTTCTACAAACCCTTCTTTATCTGCTTACCTTGTTGCTTATAGCAATTTCACATTCCTGTCTACTACCTAGCTGATGAAATGTATGCTGTCTAACCAAATAACCAGTGTTTTAGCTTGTCTGGTCTACAGAGCATGCACCAGAAGGATGGTGCAGGAGCGAAGTAGGAGCCCAGAGTGCCTGTGGAGTATCTATCTTTGGAGACCTTCAAAATTCATCTGCACAAGGCCTCCAGCAACCTGACTTACTTTCAAAGTTGGTCCCACTTTGAGAGGGAGGTGGGATCAGAGAACCTCCAAAGGTCCCCTCCAACAGAAATTGTTCAGTGATTTTACTCAGTGGAACTGGCTCTGCTATGCGTGCGCTGAATTTGAGTTCAGTTCCTCCTAAAGGAAATGAAATCCCTTACACAGTATTTCATATTAATGAGAGCAGAATTTGGCTGTATGTTTGCTTAAGCTTGGGTCAGGAAGCTGAAAAGTAAGTTTGAAACAAAACTTCGCAGTTTTCTAATCACCTTCCCATTTTACCTATTTGTTTACATAAAACCTGAAGAAAAAAAAAAGACCATTATAGCTGTTTTACATTTGCTTTCAATTAGAAAATGCTATACTTCCAGTATGTAGAATTTGCTAATATTTAAAAGGATACTAGATATAGTCCCTTGATTGAAGGAAAGATACTACAGTTTTTAAAACTGTCTGAAGCAAATTCCTGTTCTGGAACCCCATAATATCTATGAAATCCTTAAGACCAGAAAGAAGATTTCCCTCAGAACCATTACATGTTTTAAAGATCAGAATAATGCCAAATATTTTGTCATCTGGTCTACCAACTGTCTGAGGCTGAAAGTTAAGAATACTATTTGCCTCTGACAACATAAATTTTAAATTAGGCCTGCAAATACAACATTTTTCTTTTCAGTCTGAAAGTGCTTCAGGTTGCTTCAGATTATTTTAGAGAATCAGAAAACATGAGAGTGAAAAGGAAAACAAAAATGCAATAATACACTAATGGTCACACAGAATCACAGAATCACAGAATCATAGAATCACAGAATGCTTGAGGTTGGAAGGGACCTCTGGAGATCATCTAGTCCAATCCCCCTGCTGAGCAGGATCACCTAGAGCACGTTGCACAGGATGGCATCCAGTTGGGTTTTGAATATCTCCAGAGAAGGAGACTCCACAGCTTCTCTGGGCAACCTGTTCCAGTGCTCTGTCACCCTCACCTCACCTCACAGAAATGTTTTCTCGTATTCATCTGGAACTTCCTGTGTTTCAGTTTGTGCCCGTTGCCTCTTGTCCTGTCGCTGGGCACCACTGAGAACAGTCTGGTCCCATCCTCTTGACACCCTCCCTTCAGATATTTGTACGCATTGATAAGATCCCCTCTCAGTCTTCTCTTCTCCAAGCTAAACAGGCCCAGCTCTCTCAGCCTCTCCTCATATGAGAGATGCTCCAGTCCCCTCATCATCTTCATAGCCCTCCGCTGGACCTGCTCCAGGAGCTCCATGTCCTTCTGGTACTGGGGAGCCCAGAACTGGACACAATACTCCAGGTGTGGCCTCACCAGGGCTGAGGCAACACTCTTACCTGCTGGCAACACTCCTCCTAATGCGCCCCAGGATACCACTGTCCTTCTTGGCCACAAGGGCACATTGCTAGCTCATGGATAACCTGCTGTCCACCAGGACTC